>CAUYRH010085855.1:0-19934 GCA_963574655.1 Perodicticus potto
ATAAAATTTAAAAAATATAAATTTTAATTGTTACCCGTCTTCTCTGTTGCCTAATAAATTCCTATGTGAAATTTTGATCACCGTTTTTTTTTTTTTTTTTTTTTTTTTTTTGCAGTTTTGGCCGGGGTGGGCTTGAACCTGCACCCCAGGTATATGGGGCTGGCACCCTACTCCTTGAGCCACAGGCGCTGCCCTTTCCTCTACATTTTATGTATCTTATTGCACAGATTTATATAAAAGGTAATATTACTTTTACTTTTATTTATATGAAAAGCAGTTAATTTTGTGCCTTAGTGAAAGCAAAATTTGCTAACTTCGAAGCCTCAAGAAAAACATTGCTCTTCCCCATGTGTAACTAGCCTCAGACCTTAATTGATTTTTAGGAGAAAAATATAATTTGAAGTGTATTTGTTAACATTATCTACTAAAGCAAATATGTTGGGGAAATAAACATTTTTAAAATTTAAACTTATCTTCAAGACGAAATTACAGAATTTCACCTAGATCATGAATTACTTTTTATTACAACAACTCTTAGTAAGTTATTCTCACAAAGATTTAAGAATTATACTAACTGCAGTAACACTGCAGAAGGGTTACAGGGACCTAAACTCTTCACTTTGTAAGAGCACCTTTTTAGTCCTAGGACACTGAGTGACTCCCTCCCAGAATAGCAATAGGGTATGATATTAAAAAATGGAAAACAGCCCCACATCGAGAAAAACCTCACAAAGATTTTTGGGTTATGTTTTGAAAGTGTGTGTAGCTCCTTAGGGAATGAGAAAAGAGATCAGCCGAGAATACAGGTTTTGGCTTGGCTCATGGTAATGTTGTAGAAAGATAAAATAGAAAAGCAGCTCTTAGGATGAAGTTTTCGCCATTGCCTTGGAGCAAGCAAACGCCTGCCTTTACACTGGCTGTGATTCAGAGCGCTGGGCAGGGATTTGTCAGGAGTAAAACCTGAAGGCCTGTGCATTTGAGAATCAGAGCGAAATAGGATGAAAATAACAAAATGTAGGCAATGCATTTCTACCCCTCACTTTCTAAACATACTAGATGGATAAATTATATTCTAAATAGGGTCTCCTCATGATGTTCCTTTGTAGGGGAAAGAGTTGGAGCAAAACCTTTTCCAATGCTAAGTAATTAAAAATGAATGGCCTGTGCTTTTCTGGAACCTGAATCTTCGTCCTCGGGCTTATTTGCTCTCCATTCTTTCAGCCCTTCAGAGCTGCCATGGCCTTCCCAAATAGAAATAAACTTTCCCCAAAATATTGTGCATTAAATAAGTCGTCCTTCACTATGAAGAAAGTAACCTTGAACTAATAGACAATATCACGCAAACACTTTTATCCCCCATCAGCAGAATTTGTTCTTGTTACTGGTCCATGAAAATGCTATAAAGTTTATCAGCAATGGTAACAGGAGAGCATTATTCATCAGAAAGTTTTTATGAGGAGGAAAAACAAAGCAAGAATTAAAACTTATAAGCTGAAGAAACACTCCCAAAGTGTGCCAACCATGAAACAGAGGGGAACAGACATCAGCATAAATTAAATCAGTTGCCACTGATAAGCTATACTACAATGGAGCAGAAATCAAAACTGAAAGTAGAAATGGAAAAGACAACAATATTAACCAAACTAATATAAGAAAAATGAAAAAGTAACTCAGAAATAAATGTTAATATAAAAATTGTCTGTGGGAGAATAAATAATGAGTGAATGCATAGCAATAGAGATGGAGATTATAAATTCAAAAAAATAAATAAAATTTCAAAATACAGGTTAAAATATGAAAAAAAACATTTATGCAGTGATCCAACATATATACAATTGGTATTGGAATATCTAAAACTAAATAATACAGGAAAGCTAAATATTTGTAAAGTCTTAAAATAAAAGGAAACCTTATCTTTCTATTGAAAGGGTCCAATTTTGTACTTAAAAAGATTAACTTCCAAATGTCAAGTCCAAAACACAGCACAGTAAAATTTTAGAAAATTCATGTCTTGACACAAACCAAACCAAAACAAAGTAAAACCTACCTACTTTCATAAAAGTCACATATGAAAGGAAAAATTCAGCTTTAAAATTCTTAACAGAAAAAGAGAAACTCAGAGTAGAGTAACATTTTAAGATCACTGAATAATTAAGTAGTCTAAGCCAAATATCTTCTCCTGGATAAATTGACTTTCGGGTATCAGAGCTAAATATAAACAATAAAAAATACAAGAACTATTTTACTTATAAACAAAGCTGAAATATTTAGCAACAGGCAAGCATGGTCCCTCTAAGAAATGATTTGTAATGTTTTTAAAACGGTGATTTTTTTTTTACCATGAAGTATTTCCCTGAAGACACCTAGAAATAAACCTGCATTAAGTAACACTGAGGCTAATGGGAAAACAATTTCTGAATATCATTCATAAAACAGGAACCAGGTCGCTTGTCGGAAATGGCTAATTCTGTGTCTGGAGTAGTGTGAGTATGAGATAAGTCTGGGATATTCTGAGCCAGAAAGCATGGAAGTTATAAAACATTAATGTTCACAAAAATCTAGCTGTAAGAAGGAAATTCAGCTATCCAAATTTAGAACAAGTGGGGCTTCAAGAAGAAAAGAAACAGTAATTGATACTTAAATATTTAAATATATACAACGTGTGATTGTGTCAGAGAGACAGAGAAAGAGTGAGAAAGCCTTAATTTGTATTTAAATTCCTTAGGCAGGGATTACCAAAAGGTACAAAAACGATAAAAAACATTAGGTGAAATAATATTTGGCAAAGATACCCGTCAGGTGCAAATGTGTGACTCAAAGCATGTATTGCAAAGGGGAGCCCAGCTCTTTACAATAGAAACATTTGTCAATCGTGATCTTAAGTCACCAAACTTAGCTTCACTACAAATGGTGCAACTTGACCTATGTCTCCTGTTGGGTCATTTTATGAGGTGCATATTATCAGCTATGAAGTACCCTTTCTAAGAATGCTTACTTTAAATCTAATCAAGCCCCCAGGCAGGTAACATCTAGTTTGTAGGAAATACAAGGAGATTCAATAATATATTAAATTATACCAATAATTGTGAATATTATGACACAACTTGTAACTTGTATTTAAATAATATAAGTACTGTATGCGTACATATAATGAGCAAAACAAAAATCACCATTTAAAAAAAATTATTGGATTTAGTCAAAGAGCAAATTCATGTTAATTGTATTATTCTTTCAACTTTTTAAAATTTTCATACTAAAAATCACAGGAAAATCTCGAATACAAATAGAGTACCAAAGGTGAAAAACATTAAAAGAAATCACAATACAACACTTAGAGGCATTTTGTTAAGTTGTAAGAATTTCACGTACAGACAAAAATAATTTACAAAGAACAGAAATCACTTTAACATCTGAATTTTTAACATTTAAAAATCATCCCATAGATGATTCCCAAATAGACCCATATTTTCAAAAAAATTGCTCAGAATTTGAAATTTCATACCTACTCTTTCTGTCATCTAATTATGATGTCACGGTAAATGGAAAACATTTTTGTATGAACTACTTGTAGGAGAGAAAAGACAAATCCCAGGAGATGGTGAAAGATAAAAATGAAGACAAGAGATCAAACATAATTTTAAATTTTGTTTTCTTAAAACAAACTTGTAGACTAAATATCCAAAATCTCAGAATTAAGAGTAAATTTAGAGTAGATGAGAACACCAATAATCCAGTAATGCACAAGGTGTTAAAATTCTTATCTGATGAGGCTTACGAGGCATAGGAGTACTA
This sequence comes from Perodicticus potto, assembly GCA_963574655.1. Classification (NCBI taxonomy): domain Eukaryota; kingdom Metazoa; phylum Chordata; class Mammalia; order Primates; family Lorisidae; genus Perodicticus; species Perodicticus potto. The sequence goes on from CAUYRH010085855.1 coordinate 3,793, forward strand.
GATTTTAGTTTTCAACTAAGATAGAATTAAGGAGTAATACCAAAAAGGTGGTATGAACTGAAATGACAAATAAAGAAAAACAGAATCACCTCAAATAAATCAATAATGATAAGTGTCAATGGAGCAACCCAGAAATTAAAGGCAAACACTGACAGATTGTATTAAAAAAGAACAAAGTCTAGACATTCATTGATTACAAGAGATAAATTCAATTCATGAGGAATGAAACCATTTGAAAGTGAAAAGACAAAAAAGGACCCACCAAGCAAATGCCAATCAAAGAGGAAAAGGATTGGAATGGATGGACAGATGCAGTGTAGAAAGAGGAAAATTCACCCAGCCATTATACCAATTGCACACAGATTAGATTTTAAAATTTGAAAACTTTCCCATCATACCTTGGGATTTCAATATAAGTCTCTTAACTATGGGTGAGGCATACAATCAGAGGGAAAAGGCACACACATGGAAGAGTTTGCCTAGTACAATTAATAGTCTTCGCCTTGTGAATAAAATCTGTATTATATAAACTGTTTGTTTATATAATGTATAGATTTTAATAAGCATTAAACATTAATAAAAACTTATCAAATACTAGGCCCTAAAAGACCATAATTTTTTTTTAATTTTCAAAAAATAGGAAATATAAAGACTGATTTCACTCAATAATCCAATGGAGATAGAAGTTCAAAGAATACAAATACAAATAATAAGATAAAAATACAAATAATTTCCACATTTTTGGAGTTTAAAGGGAAAATGTATTGATAATTAAGTCTTCAAAGAGAAAAGTTGTAGAAATTAAACGACTCTGAAACTGAATAATATAAAAGAATTTTATCAGCTTGGGGATTAAATGTATAATTGTTCTGTACTTTCCAATGTGGTAGTCACCATCCATATTGAGTCTATTTGTATTAATATTGATATTATTAAACTAAAGTAAAATGTTAAAATTTGTTTCCTCATTACACTAAGCACATTTCAAGTGCTCATTAGCCATAGGTGGAAATGCAAGGCATAAACTCAGAGAAATTATTTAAAAGCAAATATATAATAAAATACTTAGATTTATACTTATAAAGACCTCTTACCACTCAGTAACAAGAGAACCAATCTAGTTACAATAATAGGAAAAGTTCTGAGCAGACATTTCACAAAAGAAGATACATAAATGCCAAATAAGCATGTAAAAAATGTTCAAGGCCAGCACAGAGGCTCACTCCTGTAAATCCTAGCACTCTGAGAGGCCAAGTTAGGAGGATCCCTTGAGCCCAGGCATTTCAGACAAGCCTAAGTAAGAGTGAGACTCACCTCGCTACTAAAAATAGAAAACATCAGCTATGCATTGTGGAAGGTACCTGTAGTCCCAGCTATACAGGAGGCTGAGGCAGGAGGATCACTTGATCCTAGGAGTTTGAGCTGCCGTGAGTTAGGCTGATGTCATGGCTCTTTCCTCTGGGCAACAGCATGAGACTCTGTATCCAAAGGGGAAAAAAAATGTTCAATAGCATTAATCACCCTGGAAATGCAGATAAGAGTACAATGAAAGTGCACTTTAAACAAACTAAAATAGCTAAAATTAAAGAAACAGACAATATCAAGGGTTGATAGGAATGTAAAAAACCTGGAGCTGTTATGAAATGCTGACGTGAATTTCTTAATGGAACACACTTTGGAAGTTCTTACAGATGTAAATAAAGGCACACTTACCAAGTGACTTGACCATGTCATACCTAGGTATCCACCCAAGAGAAATGACAATGTACTCATATGTCCACTCAAAGATGTGTACATGAATTTCTTAAAGATTTATTCATAATGATCATGTGCTCTAAACTCGAATGTCCATCAACAGGTGATGACATAAATGTGCAAATGGAACAAATCATTTACAATGAAAGCATTATGCTAAAAGTATAAGAAGCCTAAGGGAAATAAAAAAGTCACATACTATAAATTTCCATTTATATGAAATTCCAGAAAAGACAAATTCAACAAAGATTGTCAGGGTTTGAATGAGTGTGTGGAGGGGATTTAGTAAAAAGAGCATGAGGTAACTATTTGGAGCTATGGAAGCAACCTGCATCTTGATTGCGGTGATAGTTACATAATACATACTGTGTGTTTGTCCAGAAATTTGTAATGCAATTCTCTTAAAATTAATAACTGTTATTGCCTGTAAGATATATCTAAATTAAGCTGATTATAAATTCCTAAAAATAAATTATTTTGAAAGTAGGACTTATAAGAACTAGATCATAAGGGTTTTATGGAAAACTTACAGCCTTAAATATTTGTTAGAAAAGTAGAAAGCATTGTAATGAATGAGTTCAATGTGAATCTAAAAATTCTAAAATATAATTATAGTATAAACACAAAAGAAGTGGAATAAAAGATAACAAAAAAGCAAAAATCATAATATAAAAATATGATAAAGAAAGCATCAAAGTAGCTTAAACTAAAACATAGACATACCTGGGAAAATGAGGCAGATTTTCATTTTATTACATTATTATATTTATTAAAACTAATAAATGACTAACCGAACCAAAAACTGATAATAATGAGTTTGTGCAATGAACCAAGATGTATTGCTCATCTAATTCTAGGTCTGGAGTGAAATGGAGAAAAACACCGTTTTGGAAAACCTTGAAGTTTTTCCTCAACAAACACAAACAACAATAACAAGAACCTAATATTATTTGGGGGGTATGTATATATGTCAAAATGACCTTAAATATTCAAATTTTCTATCCAAACTTTCAAAATTTTCCAGAGAATATCTCTTTTAAAAATATTAAAATTATTAATGGTATTGAAGTAGAATTTTTGAAATATGAAGGGAAAACGACAGAATATTGGATGCAGCTACTAATGAGGAATGGTTTACATTTCTGTCCAGAGAAGGGCCTTGTGTTAGGCATTTGTGTGAGTGTGTATCTTACATGGTGCATATATATTATATTTTATATGGCATACTATGACATTCTCCATAAACTATAAACACTGTATGTGTATTATACATGCTCATTAAGGAACAGAAAGGCTCAGGACAAGTCCAGTTTGTGCCTGGAGCACCCAGGTGGGCAGAAGCGGACAGGGCTGGGTGAAGACTGGTCTGTCGGAAGGACTGGATTCGAATGCGGCTTCATCATTCCTTACCTGACATACCGTGGACAAGTAGCTCCTCTACTTACAGAGAACTCCTCATGGAGCAAAACTTTTCATAGCATTTTTTTAAAGCTTAAGGTACACGGTTAATGATTTTGCAGCCGTACTACCCAAGTGGCTATTAACATAAACTTTAATTTTTAAAATGCAGTTCTTTAGTCATATTAATCATATTTTAAGTGATTAATAGTTAACATGTGTTTGGAGGTCACCACATCAGACAAAAATGTATAAAATCTCTTTCATCATTGAAAAATCAATTGGACAAGGTTAGATTTTTTTAGAACTTAGGGGGAGCGAGATTAGAGGATTGGTTCTTACCAAGTTTGGGGAAGTGGGATGATTCTGGACCGTCAGAGTGGGCCTCAAGTGTGGGAATTCTTTGGTTCTATGTCAATGTATACAAATGTCCCCCTGTGCAGAGGAAAAACTAAATCAAGAACCTAAGTTCACTAAGTACTTGCATTTTGTTCAGCCTTACACCAGCCACCTGTTTAATTAGTTACAGTCATGTGCCAGTGAGGGACATTATTCTCGGCTCAGGAGCACAGACCCCACGTAGTCAGTGCTGATATAGCTGTACCACATGTCACCCAGTTGTCCAGCAATAACAACTACGCCTAATCCCTCAATTCAATAACATATCTCAGTAGTCGAAACTAGATAACTAGTGCCTTTTTTTTTTTTTTTTGGTGAGACAGAGTCTCACTATGTCGCCCTCAGTAGAGTACAGTGGCGTCACAGCTCATGGCAACCTCAGACTCTTGGGCTTAAACAATTCTCTTGCCTCAGCCTCCCAAGTAGCTGGGACACCTACCACAACACCCGGCTATTTTTTTGCTGCAGTTGTCATTGCTGTTTAGCTGGCCGGGCTGGGTTCAAACCCACCAGCGTTGGTGTATGTGGCCAGCACCATAACCACCGTGTTGAGGTGCCAAGCCCAGATAACTAGTGTTAAGTTGATGATTCGGACTCTTCCCATGGTGGAGAAGCAGGGAGGAGACACATGTTCTACATTTAGAGCCATCTTCTCTGCTTACAGCATTGTACCAGCACGAACTCACCCATGGTCCTGCTCAACGTCATTTTCACTGTCCTAATATGGTGATATCATCGCTTGGACCAGAGAAATCCTATAATGGGACAGAGTAGGTGTCCCAAAGGACTGCATACATGGGAAAGTTACCAAACTCATATTACATTTTTTACTCTTAATATTTTTAAATACTATATATCAGTACATAGAGAATTATTTTGTAAATAGTTTGTAACATTTTGTAATGAATGTTTTGTAAATAAAGCTACAATTTCCTTATGTATGTATGGCAACCTTTGGGACATAACTCATTGGCCTTCTTGCTCTTAATCATCAAAAAGCAGGTAATATTTTGTTATAATGAAATTATTATTAAAAATTACTTTTCCCAACACCAGGGAGTCAACCCACATGAGGTTTGGGTGCCGTCCCATGCCTAGAGGATGTGGGATAAATATTCTGTATGTATCTTGTCTTCCTCTCATAGCCAGAACTCATGTGTCTGGACTCCAGGCATGAAGTTTGATATAAAGATCGATTGATTTTTAAAACTGGAACTGGAACTATGTTCACAAATTTAAAAACCAATCTTGCTACTTGGCCATTTGGCGTTCTCAATGCCACTGCGTAAGTAGTCCCAAACTTTAGTTTACACCAGTGGATTGGCTTGGGAGATGGTTATATGCTAAACAAAACCGGGTTATAGCTCCTCACCCCAGGAATTCCAGCCCCCCCCTTGTCTTCCTCTACATATTCTTTCTTCCATACACTTATTACCTTCTAACATTGTATTTAACTTTTTATTTATTAATATTGAATGTTTATTACATATCACCTTATGCTTAAATTTAAATGATTCAAGGACAGAGATAAACGTATATGTCTGTTTTGTCCACCAATGTATCTCACTGTACAGAACAGGTTCTGGAAGATGGATGTTCTTTTTAATAGTTATAAAGTGAATTGTAGCAGGCAAGGAACTAGGGCCTGCCCTGATGTCAGTTGTTCAGAGACAGGAGGTAATGAAATACCATTGTATTTTTTTTTAATTATTTTTTATTGAGTCATAGCTTTGTACAATAATTCAGTCATGGAGTACAGTGTGCAGGCTTCACATACAATCGGAGATATTTTTATCAACCTGATTGATATAACATTCATGATATTTTCTCATTTATTATGTGAAAACATTTTTGATCCATATTTAGAAGTTTTCTCCTGACCCTTCAAATACGCACCACAAGTGTGATCTCACCCTTTATCCTCTCTCCCCCCTACCCTCTCCCTCCCCTTCCCTCCCTCTCCCCATTCCCCATCTTATTGTGCAATAAGTGAATTGTAGCCTTCACTTGAAAGATATAAATTTGCTTCATATTAGGGGTGTATACATTGGATACTTTTTCTTCCATTTTTGAGATACTTTGCTAAGGAGAACATGTTCCAACTCCATCCATGTAAATATGAAAGAGGAAAAGTCACCATCTTTCTTTAAGGCTGAATAATATTCCATGGTATACATGCACCAAAGTTTATTAATCCATTCGTGTATCATTGGGCTCTTGGGCTTCTTCCATGACTTAGCAATTATTAATTGGGCTGCAATAAACAATCTGGTACAGATATCTTTGTTGTAATATGATTTTTGGTCATCTGGGTATATACCAAGTAGAGGAATTATAGGGTCAAATGGCAAGTCTACTTTTAGATCTTTGAGTATTCTCCAAACGTCTTTCCAAAGCAGATGTATTAGTTTGCATTCCCACCAGCAATGTAGAAGTGTTCCCTTTTCTCCACATCCACGCCGACATCTGTGGTTTTGGGAATCATCATTGTATTTAGGACAACTTGTATCACAATAGGCTTAGATTTCAAGAGAATACTCCGGGTTGTCCCTCCAAGTTGAAACAAACAAAATAACAAAATAAAGCAATAACAACAACAAAAAAAAATAGTCAAGTTTCTGGCTAAAAGCAAAGAAAATAAATTGACAATAATGAGAAAGTCATAAATATCAACAATAGCTCCATGACTGCAGAAAAAGAAGACCATTGTCTCTGCCTGTATTTTCCTTCTTTCTTTCACCTTTCTTCCACTAGTATTTATAGGCCATTTTTATGGGGATTGGCCAATGATAAACTGAAGGAAATAAAAGATTCCACCTAGTAGTTGTGAGTTTACAGCTGGCTGTGATAGCTATTGAGATTTTGAATGTTTTGCCTCCCTCGAGGAAATTGAATATGTTCGCAGCTCTGGGTTTAGCTATGTTATGTGAGAATATTAGTTTTAGAAATGCAGGTATGTGTAGAAGGATATACCTGAAAATCAAAGAGCCCAGAGACAATTATGTAAATATGTGATGATTAAACAAATTAATGAACATTAAATTCCTCCCTTCTTCCATTGGTAAAAGGGGAAATGACATGCACAATATTTGTTCCATTTCTTGCTATGGGGTCTGAAGACAATGGCACCTCATGGCAGCAGAGTTTCCTGTGAATATGTGCTACTGAGTCCTGGGTGTTGTAACTGCAGAGAGTGATGTACACAATAAGATGATTGGTCATTATTAACATTAGCTGTAACTGTACCAAGAGACAGATACTCCTAGTTTATTCTATTTAGTAAACGCACATACAGTTCTTACTATGTGCATCTAAGTGTTTTACAAATATTGATTCATTTAGACATTTCCATTAGTCACTGGCACACTAAGCAAATATTGTGCACCCATGTTCGGATTGTACTCCCTGGTGGCGTCCTGGTTGGGTAATACCAAGTGACCAGTTTTGGCCAGTGAGATGTGTATGGAAGTGATACATAGACTATTTAGGCTTGCTGACTAGTTATCAGTACGGTTAGAGTTTTTTCAACCTTTGTTATGGCCACTAGCGGTGCTCCAGAGAGGGACTCCTTTGTCAACCTGGGTACAGGGAGAGATAAACAACACAACTTGGACCGTGACTCAGCCAACCCACAGTGAACACGTACCGTGAGCAGGACCTGTGTCTTTAAAATTGGTGAGACTGTGGCAGTTGTTTGCCACCAGAGCATTTGCTAACTAGCACACACCTCTGTGACGGAGAAATTAAATAACTTACACAAGATTGCATAAGAGTGATCAGCAGAACCACAACTCAAAGCCTGCCAGGCTGGTTCCAGAGTCCATGCTCATAACCTAACATACTGTCCTATATAAAGAACGATTTCTGTGCCTTCTGATCTTTATATTTCCAGAATTTCCCTGTCCTTAGGCTTTTTACAATTACCTACCCATTGTTAAAGTGAACCATCCAATAAGTTTAACTTTTCTTACTCAAAATAGAAAGAGTTGTTTCAATATTGATTACAAGGAACTCCAAAATAAACCATATATACAGAGGGTGCCAAAAAAATGTCTATGGAGTCTAACAATGAAGTTCATGAACTTTTCCTAGAAAAAGTGCTGCATACCTCATTGATAATCACTGTGGTCACCAGATGGCCAAGAGGAGGACTTAGAAGGTGACCAGAGCGATGTTCAGCAGTGAAGTGTGGGGCAGGTCTTCTAGGAAGGTTCAGGAACTCGGTTGCCAGACCTCATACACAATGTAAGAGATGTTATCTATTATTAGTTTTTGAACTGAGTAGATGATATCATTACTAATAACGTGTACCTAGACATGCTACACACATTCATTGTATCTGCATTTCATACACTTTGGGGGAATGATTAATGTTACTTTCAACAATATGGGGAAAGGGGCAAGGAAGGGGAGGAAAGGTAATTGACTTATAGTGCATCTTAGAAGGGTACAGGTGAAACTTACTAAATGTAGAATATAAATGTCTCAACGCAATAACTAAGAAAATGCCATGAAAGCTATGTTAACCAGTTCGATGAAAATATTTCAAATTGTATATAAAACCAGCACATTGTACCCCATGAATGCATTTATGTACACCACCATGATTTAAAAAAAAAAAAAAAAGATCGCTCATATGTGTTTTATGGCACCCTCCTCTATCTGTAAATGTTTTCCGAAAATTCAAAACATCCCTATCTTAAAAGCAATGGAGATTCACTAACAAATTTAAACAGAATGACATAACCCAAATATATTAAAATAAGCCAAATAACCTTGATTGTGATGTTATGATCTAATTTTATAAATTAAAAACATAATAAAACAAATTCATTAAAAATGAAGCTATTAGTCAAATGTCTCCAAGTTCCCAAATGAGTCACAAATCTGAAAATATTATAAATATTAGAAAAAGACAATTTAGTAATTCTGTGCTTTCATTATGAGAGTCATCTCAAATCTCATTTCAGATAGAATATTTTTTTCAATCTTTAGAAACCGGTTTCCACAATGGTATGACTAAGAAAATATATTCTGAAAGTCCCACAGAACTACTTTTGTATTCACAATTGATTTCAAAGTATTTTCAAAAATTCTGATTAAGCATTTGGAGCTCTATTTTAAAGGTAACAAAAGAAGCTTGAAAAACTGAGACTGGATTTTACATTTGATAAAACTGCCAATTACTTTTCAATTCCATAGTTGAAAAAATATTTAGATAGGAAATTGAAAGATTTTATACCTGCCATTAAAAAGTACGTTTGCCCCACAGTATCTGAGATAGAAATATGTGATCATTCAGAGGAGGCCTAATAATTTTCTTGTGCACAGAAACTCAATATATTTTGAACTTAAAATATTTCCCATAGAAGTAAAGCCATATACATATATTTTGACAACTTTTACATTTCACTGTTTCCATAATTGTCTACTTCTTAAAACCAATAACAATTTCACCTATTACATTTGAAAATTTCAGAGAAAACTTAATTATTATTTGCTTGTATTGACCCTTTCCTAGAAAATACAGTATTAAATGGCTTAGTACAAAACCAACTATCTATGTATATATTTTAGCTTTATGGGTTCCCAAGGTAACTAGTAAAATACGAACATAGTAAACCTGTTTCAGACCATGTATTGCTAAAGCTTTTTTTTTTCTTTTCCCTTCTTAACTGAGAATTGAGTGTGTCTGTTTTTACCCAGACCTGTTTATTGTGATTTGCTATTATGTTTTTCCCTACCATCCTAATTACAATGACTTTGTCTTTCTATGTGAGCAGTAAATAGTAATAAATGAAGGACCATTGTTAAACCTAAGTAAGGCTAGCCAACAGGTCGATGCATTAGGTTCTGTAAAAACATAATTGCATGCTTGCATTAAGGAAGGATGAATTAACATATGCAAATCCTATGACATTTTTATTACAGAGTTTGCTGCATGAGCCTATTGTGTTAATCTACTTAAAGTTAGATTTATTCTTTTGTTTAAGGACTAAGAAGATTGCTAAGCAAGGACTTTGAATAGGAAGTACTGCTGGGAATGAAATTCAGAGAATTTGTGAATAAGTCTTTATCATTAACTTTGCCAAGTCATACTATATCTTCTGTTCAGTGATGGAGTAGAATGATCTGGAATTTCCTTGCCAAAGTGAAACCATAGGCTGGGAACTATCTGAGCTCTTGGTTTTCCCCAGTGTGAACAAGTCTGGAAGATTAGTGCTCAGGACCACTCACACATTGGAGGTTCCCACCATCAGGCAGAGGGCTAAAAGCAGGAAAGTAACAGCTCAACATAGTCTGAACATAACTTTCAGCAAAATTCAACAGGGCTAAGGCCAGACTCCAAAAGTAGAGTCTCTTCAAATGTGGAGACCCCCATCAAAATGAGTTAACAGAGTCTATTTGGAAAAGGTGCTTCAAAAGTAAAGAATTGGGATGATTTTTATATTTTGTACCATATTTCTCCAAGAGTAAATATGAAAGAACCAAGGTTTTATTGCTTGTTTGGGAAATGTTACTATTCTGTTAGGAATCTCATTATATATTAGTCTAAATGTCTGTTACATGTGATCATTATACCCATACGTATGGAATAAAGGTAAGAACCATCACAAATTCCAAACAAAGGTCATTGTTAAAGTCTGTCAATTATACATTTTGATAGTCTCCTAAATAAGGAGAGAATATAATTTAAAATTACATTATTTATTTACTTGAAAGAACAGAAAGATCCAAACATAAAGTTCAAAATCACAATTAGCTGGGTTCTTGCAGTGAGCTCAGTAATCTGTGATAATTTAATACAAAGTGGCATTTAGGAAAACAGCACACTTTCATTGAAATAATCTTCTAGGATCTTGGAAGTTTAGGCTAAAATTGTATGGTTTCAGGCTGAAGAGATGCTCAGAAGAGGGATGGTACCTCCTTTTTGCAGACTTTCAGCAAGTTCCCAGTCTGTAACGTCCCTGTATCCCTTTCTTTTTGCCCTATCACCTGCTAATCTTTTTTGAAAACTCTCAGTGACTGCAGACCTTTTTCTTAATGGATGATTTTTCAATGAAATGTCATTTTGGCTTAGTGGCATGTACCAAATGACTCATTTCATTTGCGACGAGAGCCAAATTCAAATTTAATTTTTCAGAGGGGACAAGTTAATATATAACCTATTGAGCCACCTGGCATCCTAGATTAAATGTCCTGAGCTGTTTTCACTGAGAAGAGAATCAGGCATATTGTTTAAAGGCATTTTCAAGTGTCAGCTGTGACTTCAGTCACTCTTATATAATTAACTATTTATAATTAATATATAATAAATACCTAGGATTCTTAATTTTGACAGTAGAGCAATTTAGTTCTATGAAAATGCAATGGCCTATACTCTGGACATTCAGAAATATTAAAACTTCTCATTTGAAATCCCATTAAAAAGAATGTACCTGCTATCGTCCCAGCTACTCAGATGGTTGAGGCCAGAGGGTCACTTGAGTCCTGGAGTTCTAGACCAGCCTGGACAACAGGGTGAGGCCTATCCCTAAAACCATTTTTTAAGACAATAAAAAGATACAATTCCTGAATGATGTGCCTCATGAATATGATCATAGAATGAAATGCTAATCTGAAATTCAAACCCAAACTGATTTACTTCCAAAGATTCCAAAGTCCTTATTCTTTCTACCATACAGTGGTAGAGTTGCTGTATTTTGTTAATTTTTATGGAAAGTGTAAACATCTAGTTGCATATAGAGGAAAAAAATTGACATCAAAATGGCATCTAGACCCAAAGCCCCATTAAAACTATGTACATAGGTCACAAAAAATGACGTGAGACTCAGTGAGTCACTGTATAAATGAAATTCTGATTTTTTAAGGTCACTTGCTATCTAGCTTATCCTGGCATGTCACCGGAACACAATAATTTTCACTAAAATAATATGTATCTGGTAATTTACCAATTCACATTCCAGTAGAAACTTGCTTGTTTCTGTCCAAACATTTAATTTGACTCTATGTTTGACTAAGCCTAAAATGAGCCATTTCAAAGAGCTAACAAAACATTTTACCCTATTCTGTTTTTAAATATTAATTAAACAAAATTTTAATTTATGAATGAAATATTTCCTGAAACATTCTCATTTAAGAAGCACTTACTCCGTTCCTTCTTCTCAATTGAAAGTGAAGACAATAGACCAGGCTCCGGAGGTCTGCCACTTCTTCACTGGGTAACCTTGGGAAGTTCCCGCTGCTTCTTCACTGGGTAACCTTGGGAAGCTTCATGCCCTCTCTGACAACTATAAAATGGGGATAAGGATAGTAATGATTTCATTGGGTAATGATAAGAATTAGAAAATTCCATTTGAATGAAGCACTTCCGACAATACCTGCACATAGTTAAGTACTCAGAAAACATTAAGGAATTCCATTGGTTGGTACGAGGTTCACAGTTACAGTGTTTGGGTGTCGATAATACTCAATTACAACTGTATTTCTTTTCCCTTTGCCTTCTTCTTGCTTGATTTTTCTGACTACAAATGATAAACAATAACTTCAAAAATAGAAAATAGGAAAGGTAGGAAAACCTACAATGTCTTTATCCAAGTATATGTATTATACATATTTAGTGTTTCTTCTGTGACTTTTTTTTAGGAATACACACATACACTGTTATGATCATATTGCAAACACAGTTTTAGATCTTACTTTATTCATGTAATATTACAAAAACAACAACAAAAATGTGTCCTTACAAAGATGCACAGAGATGTCATTTCAAGTACATGTATGAGGTTTTAAGTCATAAATATACAGTGAACTATCCAATGAGCTTCCTATTGTGGAATATTTAGTTTATTTACACATTTTTGGTCATTCTAGTCACAGTTAAGAGTCTACTCTGGCCAAGAGGTACAGAGGGAGTAGAAGGGGGTGACTCTGTACTTGCGTGGAGATAATCTTCTAGCAGGGGAAGAAGTAATACATACACAGATTAAAAGTTCTATGTACCTAAAAAGAATGACAGGGACTGTAAAGAACAATAAGGCAAAATAAAGTTATAAAAGGTAGTTGGGAACCTCTCTTATAGACAAGGTGAATGTGAAAAGCCCCCTGAGGATAAAGAATTTGAACAGGCACCTAAAATCATAACAACTTTAGAGCATAAAATTTCTTCGTATAAATCTTTTAAGAATATTTGCATATTTATACATAGATAAAAACTAGTAAATGCAAAAATCCTAAATCATTGGCTATATCCTAAAATAATTCTTTGGCATGTATTAAAATAAAAACATTAATAACATGACAATAGCAAAATAAACATTTGAATCACTGGTTGATAAATAAGAGCTTCAAAATGTGGCTCCGAGAGTTATATGATTCCTCAGGCCAATTTTTTCTGCCTGGCAGGTTGCAAGTCATGGATCTAGAAAGAAACCTTTCCTTTATATTTCTCAGCACAATCTTTATCATCTATTTATGAAAGAAAATATGATCAACATTCATGGGTATTATTCTAACAGGCTGATCTCTTTGGGTTAAACCTATTTGCAACAGCATACCTACATATTTTTATGCTTAGAAAACAATCTAAAATCTCCTGTGCAATCCCAGTAGACAGAAACCTGTTATATTCAGCAATATGTAACCTGCAAAGAATTTCTGACAGTCAAGGAGTATAATGGAGGTTGCCTTTGCTCAGAAGTTTACATAATCACTTACAGTCAGCCTTCCTGTAGAAGTTCCCACATTCAGCATTACAGCCTTTTGATCGTAATGCAATAGGACAAATGTCAGGAAATATATTCCTATAAAGTGAAATAAATCTTGCTCGTTAACCCAGAAATGACTATAAACATTACCTTCACGGAAACATCACTCAGATGCATATTTTCAGCTTCTGTAAGGAGAACACTGAATGATAATTAGGCAGTAGTGTTTTTAATTGAGGACAAGATTAAACCTTACTTACCAGATTCGCACATAGTACAAGCTGGTAATTTTCATCTGTATGCTACAGTAAAAACATGCCTCTTTGACCTCAAAGCATTTGAGGTTTTTAAAAATTTCTTTGACTAAAAGAAAAAGTGAAATGGATTTTAGTAAGTTCTCTCGATGGGAAAAATTCATAGAACATTTACATATCTGTTCTTCAGTAGTATGTTTATATGTTCAGACCTAAAACTCAGAATTTCTTACTTAGTGTTGTTTTGTTTTGTGTTACAACACAGCACCATAGGATTCTACCTCCCACAGATGAGAAGCAGCAGAGCCCTCGGGTGTGCATATGAGGCTCAGATTGGAGATTGAATGGATTTAAGTTTGAGAAATGGTAAGAAAGGGAAAGCAACAAAATGAGAATAGACCTCAAAATTGTAGGATAGCATTTGTAGAAGAAATGGGCAGAGGAGTGTCAGACGGAGAAAGCAGAGGGAGAAGTAGAAAAACAGACATAAAAAAGTACGCAGAAATAAAGAGATGAGAAGAAAGGGGAAATAAAAGAAATAACAGTAGAGAGGATTATGTCAGGCCTCAGCAAGAAGACATCAGAAAAGGCCAAAGACCCAGAAAGAGAAATTCTGAGTCATAATTCTCTTGTTGAAAGTTTTCCACGGCAAATAAGGTGATTGATAGGTAGACAGGCAGACATACAATAGATAGATAGATAGATAGATAGATAGATAGATAGATAGATAGATAGACAGATAGATAGATAGATAGTAGATAGATAGATAGATAGTAGATAGATAGATAGATGATAGATAGATAGATAGATAGATGATAGATAGATAGATAGATAGATAGATAGATAGATAGATAGATAGATAGATAGATAGATAGAGATAGATAGATAGTAGATAGATAGATAATAGATAGATAGATGGATGGATAGATAGATAGATAGTAGACAGATAGATAGATAGTAGAGAGATAGTAGATAGATAGATAGATAGATAGATAGATAGTAGACAGATAGATAGATAGTAGATAGATAGATAGATAGATAGATAGATAGATGGATGATAGGAAAACATCACATGAAGATGCACAATTATCTCAGAGATTACAATGTGCAGAAGTTCAAGCAAGTCTTCTCATGAACTAGTACGTGAACTTGACAGATGACAATGTCAAGGTCCCTTTTTTTATAGCCTCAATTTTATGCACTGATGCCATTCTTTCTGCAAATTGGTTGCTGGCTACAAATTTGGTTTTCTCACCATGGTCAGTTTTTTATCTACCCAGTATGATCATCATCAGAGACTGGTGAAGATTTCTAAGTTTCAAACCAAAAATGTCAAGGGAATTTGTTTGACCCAGTTGTATCCATGATGTATCCCTGGTAAAATGGATTTAATCATCCTTTCTTAGGGTGACATGGTTAAATTGAGATTGGTTAGTCTCCTACCTATTAATTGTGGGACAGCTCTCAGGAAAGAGAGTCATGGGATACATAGAAAAGTTTAAAAAGTCATCTTCCCAGATGTAAAGATGATTAATTTGAAACTAAATGAAAGAAGAATACTTTCAAATCAGTAAAGTAAAAACAGTTTTGAGAGAAGAAACAAATAGAGGAAGAGAGAATGGGAGAGGAAAGAATGTTACGTTGAAGAGGAATCTTCCCATTGAAAACCAGAGTGCTTAATATTCACCTGTGTGTTTGTAAAAAAAAAAAATTGTAATACAACAAAAATTAGGTGCTAGATCTACATTCCTAGGGGAACAAAGTGGCTGCTCATAAATTCATATAATTTAATCTTCCCTAGTCAACACCTTTTGAAAGCATGGATTAAGTCTTATTTATTGTTATGCCAGCATTTCTCAGAGTTCCAGAGACTTAATCAACACTTGTGGAGTAAATGAATCTTCTACTTGAAATGAAGGTAAAAATGTTTACTTGGAGGTATGATTATGTTATGAATAACCATAAATAAACTGAGAAAGTAGTGTAAGATAATTCTAGACACCAGAAATAGCAATGATAGGAAGCCATACACTGTTGAGACTTCTGTGCTATTCATTGATTTACTAAATGGTTATTCAATGAATGAAAAGTATCTTCTGTTCACTAAACACATTTTTTCCAAATAAGAAAGACTCTCCATTAGAAGCGATGAGGATAGAAGAAGCAGCTCAATACTCTCACTGCCAAGAAAGCTCTAGGTGAGGTTTCTTGAGGAAACCCAATAAAGAGAGACTGTTGCAGCCTAGACCCTGAATAAATTGAAGAAAAGTAAAAGGTTAGCATACAGAGAAACAAAATATGTCCCTTATTACTCATCAAGGTTCTATTAAGAGGATGGATACAATGAAAAAAACATTGAAATTGCTTTTTTGCCAAAATGGACCCATAGAAACAGAATGATTTACCAAATAGACTGGTCTGCTTAGGGTCACACACTCTTTTTTTTTTTTCTATATAAAAAATGGGTTATATTATTTTCCTTTATTTCAGGTTTTTTTTTAATTTTTATTAAATCATAATTGTGTACATTGGTGCAATCATGGGGCACAATGTGCTGACTTCATATACAATCTGAAATATTTTCATTGAACTATTTAACATAGCCTTCATGGCCTTTTAATCACTATAT
>CAUYRH010085856.1:0-10501 GCA_963574655.1 Perodicticus potto
AAAATGGCCGGGCGTTGTGGCGGGTGCCTGTAGTCCCAGCTACTTGGGAGGTGAAGGCAAGAGAATCGCTCAAGCCTAGGAATTGGAGGTTGCTGTGAGCTGTGATGCCACAGCACTCTACCGAGGGTGACAGCTTGAGGCTCTGTCTCAAAAAAAAAGGGGGGGCAGCGCCTGTGGCTTAAAGGAGTAGGGCATCGGCCCCATATGCCGGAGGTGGAGGGTTCAAACCCAGCCCAGGCCAAAAACTGCAAAAAAAAAAAGCGCATTTATATTAGGTTCAAACCTGGCCGGGCTAGCTAAACAATGACAAGTGAAAGAAAAAAATAGCCGGGGCTTGGCGCCTGTGGCTCAACAGGCTAAGGCGCCAGCCACGTACACCTGAGCTGGCGGGTTCGAATCCAACCCGGGCCCGCCAAACAACCATGATGGCTGCAACCAAAAAAATGGCCAGGTGTTGTGGCAGGCACCTGTAGTCCCAGCTACTTGGGAAGCAGAGGCAAGAGACTCACTTGAGTCCTGGAATTGGAGGTTGCTGTGAGCTGTGATGCCACAGCACTCTATCGAGGGTGACAGCTTGAGGCTCTGTCTCAAAAAAAAAAAAGGCTCGGTGCCTGTGACTCAACGGGCTAAGGCACCAGCCACGTACACCTGAGCTGGCGGGTTCGAATCCAGCCCGGGCCTGCCAAACAACAATGACAGCTGCAATCAAAAAATGGCCGGGCGTTGTGGCTGGTGCCTATAGTCCCAGCTACTTGGGAGGCAGAGGCAAGAGACTCGCTTGAGCCCGGGAATTGGAGGTTGCTGTGAGCTGTGATGCCACAGCACTCTATCCAGGGTGACAGCTTGAGGCTCTGTCTCAAAAAAAAAAAAAAAAAGTAGCCGGGCGTCATGGTGGGCACCTGTGGTCCAAACTAATTGGGAGGCTGAGGTAAGAGAATCAGTTGACCCCAAGGGTTTGAGGTTGCTGTGAGTTGTTATGCTAGGGCACTGTACCAAGGGTGACATGGTGAGATTCTGTCTCAAAAATAAATAAATAAATAAATAAATAAATAAAAATCTTGGGGGAAAAATGCCATAGTGGTCCTCTCTAATGTATCTTGTAGATGAGATCAGAGAACTATCAGAAACTCAAGAGTTCTTTGGTCAGCTGATTTGGCAAGCATCCAGGATATTTGTGTTCAAGGTGTCTTCTAGGAGACACCTTAAACACAAACATACCCAGTGTGGTTCTCTTCAGCAATGTGAAACAGAAACAGAAAAAAAATTATTGAGCAAATAAATATACTTAACTAGCTACTTTAACCCCGTGGTTCACAAAAAAAAAAAAAAAAAAAACTGTAGTCATTAATGGCCTGTGAAGTCAACCAGGTGGATCATGATCATAATTTTAACAAAATAGTATCAGAGTACACAGCATATAGCAAGGATAAATACTGTTTGTGAAACTTCTATAAGAGGCAAAAATACTTGTGAAAGCTGTTCTTAACATACCTCTTTACATAAGACTAGACAGAGGGAGCTACAATAAATCAATCTCTTTATTCAAATTGGTCAAGTAATCTATTTAGGCTGTAAAGATTACCAAAGAAAGCAACAATGTCCAGTTTTCTTCACTTGACCCATATTATTCCAAAATATTCGTCAAAAAACCCGCACATACGAGGCCAAATGGAAAATATCACACAATCCAATGCAAAATGAAATAATCTGACTATAAGCTACTATATTAAAATTTATAAAATAGAACATAAAATCCAGATTTCCACCTTAGCAACAACCAGCTGTTGGTGCTATGAATATGCATTTTCACTATACTGAGAAATTACAAGGGATCAACCTCCTAAATCCCTATACATGCTGACAAAAGAGCAAATGTCATAAGGATTAAAATTAAGTCATGAAGCCAGTGAACTGCCAAGAACTCAGCTATTTAATTCCCACAGAAAAATTAGGTGCCAAGGTAGTCAATCAGGACATTGAGCCAAACTGAAAGTAATAAGCCTTATCCACTTACTGCAATAGTGCAAGCAAGCAGCAAAAAGAGGCACTGGTTCTTTTGGGAATTACAGTCCTTCCTTTAAACTGAAGGACATTAGGTGAGGGTCAGGTGGATGCAGTCAGCGCTATGAAAAATCGCAGAGGGACTCCTAACAAAAGGCTCCTGCCACTGCCGACCCTTAGAACAGGATAGGAAAGGGTAAGGTATAGGAGTGGAAAGGACCTGAGTCAAAAATAAAGAAAAAAGGCTCGGTGCCTGTGGCTCAACAGGCTAAGGCACCAGCCACATACACCTGAGCTGGCGGGTTCGAATCCAGCCCGGGCCCGCCAAACAACAATGATGGCTGCAACCAAAAAAAGAATGGTCAGGCGTTGTGGCAGGCGCCTGTAGTCCCAGCTACTTGGGAGGCAGAGGCAAGAGACTCGCTTGAGCCCAGGAATTGGAGGTTGCTGTGAGCTGTGATGCCACAGTACTCTATCCAGGGTGACAGCTTGAGGCTTTGTCTCAAAAAAAAAGAAAGAAAGAAAAAAAAAAGTGCCTCAAGGTCTGTGATAGGAAGACCTCCAAGAAAAAAGTTATAGTATAAGCATGGTAAGCAGGAAAGGGTGAGTCTCTGACTGCAACTTCCTCCAGAAAACTGCAGTGCACTGGCCATGTACCAAGTGTGGTGTGCCAGGGCAGCTTCCCCCATGAGGGAAGACAATCAAAGTCTTATAAACTATTTAAGATCAGGATTGAAAATGGTCACACAGTAGGATCTGGAGCCTGACTTCTCAATTCTCTTTGTACGCTTCTCCTTCCCTTTAATAAATGTTTTTGTGTAAGATGCCTAAAAAAGTCACACACTAGAACCACACCAGACAACCACCTCTGATTATAACAGGGATTCCGCCAGGTATGGTGGCTCCCCTGTAATCCTAGCACTTTGGAAGGCTGAGGCGGAAGGATAACCAGAGCTCAGGAATTTGAGACCAGCCTAAGCAAGCGTGAAACCCTACTAAATTAAAAAAAAGGGTGGGGGGGGCGGCACCTGCCCCATATACAGAGGGTGGCGGGTTCAAACCTGGCCCTGGCTGAACTGCAACAAAAAAATACGTGGGCGTTGGGGCGGGCGCCTGTAGTCCCAGCTACTCCGGCGGCTGAGGCAAGAGAATGGCCTAAGCCCAGGAGTTGGAGGTTGCTATGGCACTCTACCAAGGGCGATAAAAGTGAGACTGTATCTCTCCAAACAAACAAAAAACAACAGCAAACAAACAACAGCAGGGCGTGGTGGTTTGTGCTTGTCCCAGCTACTCAGGAGGCAGGATGATAGCTTGAGCCCAGGAGTTTGAAGTTGCAGTGAGGTATGACCATGCCAGTACTCTGGCCTGGACAACCAGCTGAGACTCTGTCTCAACAAACGCGCCCGCGCGCACACACACACACAAAACAAGGATTGGCTTCCTACCTCTCCCGTGCAAAAACCAGACTGTGGCTGATCAACCATCACTAGCACTAAGACTCGATACTATTGTTACTTGCTTTTCACTGGGTGGGAAAGCACTTACTGGGAGCCCTGTGTTGTTAAAACCACTGGTGCAAGTGGTGATCTCATCTCCTATTTCTAAGTGTCAGGTTAGGGATCCTCGCCTCTCCCAAGTGCGGTCTCGCACGTACTTGCATACACAAGTGCACACAGAGCTCGAAAGCCCATTTCAACTGTCTGCTCTCTCCACTGCCCATTTTCGTCGATAACTTAAAAAAAAGAAAAACCCTCACGACTTGGTAATATTTTTATGTTAAACTGAAATTAAAAAAAAAAAAAAAAAAGTAGATCCGCCCAATGGTTCAATCCGGAAGTTACCTTGACAAGAGCAAGACAACATTCCGCTGGAAGACTGTACAAACCGACCTCGTTGAAATCGAATGCTGCCTCAAGACTGAAAGGCTGTTAATTTTTTGGTCTTAAATAATACCATTTAAAAGACGTGAAGATATCACCGAAGTAAACGTGCAGGAAATGAGAGACTTGAGAGAAACACACGCAACTTTCGGTTGGGGAATAATCCCTGCTGGCATTCGTCACAGCCTTTTCTCTTCCTAACTTCTGCCCCAGTCCCCCCGGCCCACACTCTCTCGGCCTGTAACACTCACCTCTCCGTCCCAGTGCAACTACACTGGACAAAGGACACTGACATCTAGTCCTCACCCCAACTGCCCACAACCAGTAAACACTTAGTGGTCGAGGCGAATCCGCAGATTGCAAAATCCCACCCCATGAAAGGGTGGGCAAGGGGGAAAACTGGTTTGGCCACAGCCAAGAAAAAAAAATGCCGTGTGTGATACGACCCACAGTAAGGAAAAAGCCTCCCTTCGGCGCGTTCCTCAGAGATTCCTGCCGCCAGTTACACACACTCAAGAGCCGAGAAGTGTGAAAGGAAAAGGAGCCCAGTAGCTGAGGTCGGAGAGCCTCCATTCTGGGTCCCGGTGTCCTTGGCGGTGTCTGGGCAGGCCCCGACCCTCTCCAGGGGTCACTCCACCTCACACCTAGGATTTTTAAGCCCTTTTTACGCACCTGGAGCCGGGAAAGGCCTGGGAACTGCGCATCTCAAGGCCCAAACACCGCGAAAGGAGGCAGCACACGTCCGCAAGGCCGGCGCGGCAACGTGCTGAGCGCGCAGGCGCGGCGCGCGGGAGCTCCTGGAGACGCAGTCCGGCTGGAAACAGCTCCTCACGCATCTCCGGCCCGTTGTCGTCTCCTCTAGGCCCGCGGGTCCCAGGGGCGGAGACCCCAAGGGCATCTCCCACCCCCACCCCGAACCCAACGCCACACATCCGGTAATTGCAAGGGAGAAGAAAATAGAGAAATGGAGATGCGTGCGTTTTCCATTTCACACCTAAAGCTCCCTTAGAAAGACCCTGTAGCCCGGACTAGAGATTCAACGCCGGACTGGAAATTAGCGAGTTTGTTTAAAGCCCACTGGTCAGTCCTCTGTAACGTAGAGGGCTGTGCCGGGACTCTACGCAGCGTTTTGTACATTGCCAAGGTGGACGCAGTGTAGAAGTCAGCGTCATGGGCTTTGTGCTCAGACTTGACCCGGCTCCAGTCGGAGTTCTACAAGTGGCCTGCCAGCTGCGGACCATGGTAACTAACCTCTCCCAGCCTCATTCATTCGATTCATGTTGGTTGTCTACAATTTGTTTACAAAACTCTGTGCTTAGTGTCATAAATCTCTTCAGACTGTTCTGACAATTAGATAAAATGCATGTGAAGTGTTCAATTTCTAGTGGAGTAGGCCCTGTAAGAGCTATTATCACTATTAATTAATATTTGTATGTTAAATACAATTATCTTATGAAGTGATAGGGTCCCCTTTTAATAAGAAGCAAACAAGACTCAGAGACGTTAAAGCACTTAATGTTGCACAGATGATAAATGATACTGGTGGAGTTTGAACACAGTGTAATAAACAAACCTAAAAGTTTAGGTCATTACACCTAACTGCTTCCCACATTATAGACATTTCAACATTTTATGTAGACATAATTTAGGGCCAAATGTACAGTTACAGACTAAAGTAGCACATTGTTACTGTATGAGGTATCTACTACTGCTAGGGTGCCTACTAACGATTTTAACTATAAGGCATTGGAAATTTCTTGTGGATTTTTGCAGGTTCTGAAGGTAATTGTGTCACATCGAGCGATGAGAAAATAAGAGCAATCTGGGCCAGGTGGCTCAGCCTGTAATCCTAGCACTCTGGGAGGCAGAAGTGGGTAGATTGCCTGAACTCATGGGATTAAAGCCCAGGAGACCAGCCTGAGCAAGAGCCAGACCCCAGTCTCCAAAAGTAGCTGGCCTTGTGGCAGGCACCTGTAGTCCCAGCTACTTGGCAGGCTGAGGCAACTTTTTGCACTGCTTTCCAAGGATCATTGATAACAAAAATCGACACTTTGTAATGTTTCTATATTTTCATCTACCAAAAAAGGTGAAGCAGCTGGGCTCAGTGGCTCACGCCTGTAATCCTCATACTCTGGGAGACCTAGGCGGGTAGATTGCCTGAGCTCACAGGTTCCAGAGCAGAGGGAGCCAGAACCAGGCCTCATCTCTAAAAATAGCCTGGAACTGTAGCAGGCGCCTTGTAGTCCCAGCTACTTAGGGGGCTGAGGCAAGGGGATAGCTTGAGCCCAAGACTTTGAGGTTTCTGTGAGCTGTGACGCCATGGCACTCTACCCAGGGCTACAAAGTGAGACTCAGTCTCAATTAATTAATTAACTAATTAATTAATAACTCCATTCTGCAGGTTTTCCTGAGGAGCTCAGTTCAACCAAAGCATGCAAACAATTGCATCCATCACCAACTGCATAATCCTTAGAAGATCATGAGAGAACACTACCTGAAATGGGGGACCAATGAAGGGTAGTATTGGTTCTTTGTCCATTATCTGCAAAACAAATAGGCCTTTGCACCAAGAGCCTGAATATGGAGTATAAAATGCAGTTAGGATTTGGATAAGCTATTCCTCAAAGCCATATGCTCCACTTCAGAACCTCTCCTATTTCCCCTGAGAATTATCTCAGAAAACTTTTGGGAAAAAAGGGAAAAATTAATGTGAATAAAAGTCATCAAGGCTTGGCACCAGTGGCTCAATGGGCTAAGGCGCCAGCCACGTACACCTGAGCTGGCATGTTCGAATCCAGCCCAGGCCTGCCAAACAACAATGATGGCTGCAACCAAAAAATGGCCGGGCGTTGTGGCAGGCACCTGTAGTCCCAGCTACTTGGGAGGTGGAGGCAGGAGACCACTTGAGCCAGGAATTGGAGGTTGCTGTGAGCTGTGATGCCACAGCACTCTGTCCAGGGTGACCACTTGAGGTTCTGTCTCAAAAAAAAAAAAAAAAAAAAAAGTCATCAAGATTTGAAGATTTGGATTGGTAAGATTTAAACTAGTTTACTTAGTAGTGGGTAAAATATGGATAAATAGAAAATGTGCGGGCAAGACCAAACATGGTAAGCAGAGGTGGTAGGATGAAAAAAAGAAAAAAAGGAGTGTGACAAGGAATAATGAAGTGGCACATAACATATGTTTGGTTTAGGTCTTATCTCTACAAGTTACTAGTTGTATTCTTAGAAGTTATCTACCTGATAGGCCGGTGAGGTGGCTCATACCTGTAATCCTAGCACTCTGGGAGGCTGAGGCAGGTAGACTGCTTGAGCTTAAGAGTCGGAGACCAGCCTGAGCAAGAGCAAGACCCCATCTCTACTAAAAATAGAAAAACTAGCCAGCCATTGTGACAGGGCGCCTTTAGTCCCAGCTACTTGGGACGCTAAGGCAAGAGAATCACTTGCACCCAGAAGTTTAAGGTTTCTGTGAGCTCTTATGCCATGGCACGCTCTGGGACAACAGAGTGAGACTCTGTCCCCTCCCCCAAAAGGGAAAAAGTTATGTAATCTTATTGAACCTCAGTTTCCTCCTCTAGTAAAATGGGGTCATAGTCTTCTATGTGTTCAATGATATATCATGTTCCAAGCACCAAGAATTCACTACTACGTATGTAAAGATGAAGGAGCGAGGCCTTGGATCTTAAATTAATTAGCTCAGAGGCAAGAACATACAGACAAACAAGTACAATATGATAAGAGAATGTACATACAGGGAGGAGGAACATCTAAATCTGCCTGGGGGCTTCAGGTGGAGATGGAGCCTCAATCTGCTGTCCATCCATCCATCTATCCTATATAGTAAGCACACTTGCTATGTGCCAAGTCCCATTCTAAGCACATGAATAGAGTAGCAGATAAAGTCAAAAATCCCTGTCTTTTTTGTTTTATTTTATTTTTTTTGGAGACAGAGTTTCACTTTATCAGCCTCAGTAGAGTGCTGTGGTATCACAGCTCACAGCAACCTCAAACTCTTGGGCTTAAGTGATTCTCTTGCCTCAGCCTCCCAAGTAGCTGGGACTACAGGTGTCTGCCAAAACACCTGGCTAGTGTTTAGAGACAGGGTCTCACTCTGGCTCAGGCTGGTGTCTAACTCCTGAGGTCAGGCAATTCACCTGCCTTGGCCTCCATTAGAGGCAAGATCCACTGGGCCTGGCCTAAAGGCAGAAATTTCAAACTGAGTTTTAATGCTGCTAAAGACATTTCCTGCTCTCAAGTGATAGGCTGGCTGAGAGCTCACTTCTCCTGGTTCCATCCCTTCTCCTTTATCTTTCAACTTTCTTCTCTGTCTGTGGAGCAAACAAAACCATTCGCTTGCCTGGGGCAGATAGTACACCAAAATCTGCACCTTTTTTTTTAGAGACAGAGTCTCACTTTGCAGCACTCCGTAGCAACCTCCAGCTCTTGGGCTTAGGCAATTCTCTTGCCTCAGCCTCCCGAGTCGCTGGGACTATAGGCGCCTGCCACAACACCCGGCTATTTTTTTGTTGCAGTTTGGCCGGGGCTGGGTTCAAACCCATCACCCTTGGTATATGGGGCCGGCGCCCTACCCACTGAGCCACAGGCGCTGCCCAAAATCTGCACCCTTTGGGTGTCAGTTTCTACCCCCAAGCAATTATGGAAGTATTTCTCCCATGGACAGCTCTTCCTTTCTAAGAGGATTTTTGGTGAATAAAACCCTCTCCTTCCTATCATGCACTGTACTTCGCTGGCGAGAAATATTTTTGGCTTTTGCGTATCACCACACAGTTTCTAAAATCATCATGGCATGGAGGTGGGAGAGATGAGAGGAGTGAGGGTGTGGGAATGAGTCGAAACCACTGCACAGCTATACTATTTCACTTAGGGCAACTACACCACCATCAACTCCATTCTGCTAAAGGATTACTGGAAATCTCAAAAGCTTAGTTGGTGATAATACCTTTTCTTTCTTTTTCTTTTCTTTTTTTTTTTTTTTTTGTAGAGACAGGAGTCTCACCTTATCGCCCTGGGTAGAGTGTCGTGGCGTCACACAGCTCACAGCAACCTCCATCTCCTGGGCTTAGGAGATTCTCTTGCCTCAGCCTCCCGAGTAGCTGGGACTACGGGTGCCTGCCACAATGCCCAGCTATTTTTCTGTTTTTTGCAGTTCGGCCGAGGCTGGGTTTAAACCCGCCACCTTCAGTGTATGGGGCTAGGGCCCCACTTGATGAGCCACAGGCACCGCCCGATAATACCTTTACCTTTTCGATTCCTGGGTCTAGTTAGGTAATTGCATTGTCCCCCCCTAACACAATCCCAGTGTGTTGATTCAAATTCAGTAGCACTAGGCCTGAGGCAGTGGCTCAAGCCAGTAATCCTAGCACTCTGTGAGGCATAGACAGGTGGATCGCCTGAGCACAGGGATTAGAGACCAGTCTAAACCAGAGAGAGACCCTATCTCTACTAAAAATAGAAAAACTAGCAAGGCATTTTGGCAGGTGCCTGTAGTCCCAGCTACTCCGGAAGCTGAGGCAAGAGAGTTGATTGCTCAAGCCTAAGAGTTTGAGATTGCAGTGAGCTATGATGCCATGGCACTCTACTCAGGGCAACAGAGTGAGACTGTCTCAGAAAAAAAAAAAAAAAAAAAAAACCAGAACAAAAACAAATTCAGTAGCACTGGGGGGCCAGAGTTACTTGGAAAGCAAACATGATTCCCAGCATAAGAATTTGATCCAGGCTTGTTCACCCTGCAGTCATTAACAACCTCTTTTTTCCCATTGAACAGACCTCTGATTCCTATAAACCAGAGTCAAGGTTGGACAGAGGGATGGAGGAACCGTATTATCTACAAAGCTTTTTGCTTATGGGATCAGGTAAGCCTGACATCATGACCTCCTGTTTCTGGATCTTAATTTCTAGGGGATGGTGATAGAGTTCTTCTCAGAACCATCTACCAAAAAAAACACCCTTCCTCATAAGAGCCAGCAGAGATCCAGGCATTCCCATCTCAGGCCCCGTTCCCAGGTAGTCATGTGGGTTTTTTTTTTTTTGAGACAGAGCCTCAAACTGTCACCCTGGATATAGTACTGTAGCATCACAGCTCACAGCAACCTCCAATTCCTGGGCTCAAGCGAGTCTCCTGCCTCCGCCTCCCAAGTAGTTGGGACTACAGGCGCCCACCACAACGCGGCCATTTTTTGGTTGCAGCCATGATTGTTGTTTGGCGGGCCCGGGCTGGAGGGCTGAATTCAAACCCGCCAGCTCAGGTGTACGTGGCTGGCACCTTAGCCCGTTGAGCCACAGGCGCTGAGCCTGTTATGGATATTTTTAAGGTTGGGCACACCAATTAGGCACATGCTTAGAAGTTATGGTTTCTTTTAAGGTCCCAGAACTTTTTTTGTTGTGTTATCAGACACAAGGAAAGGAACCTACCTATCCCATGGTTAGGTGGCTGAACTTTTTTCCTTACTGTCAGCTCTTCACACTGGTGCCTTCACTTCTAATAGTGAACAAAGTCTTCTCTTTTCTTCCCCTTGAAAGGATTCTTTTAGAGAATATCCTGAGAAGTTGTCACAGAAGTTCTGAGCTTCTGTAACGTTTTGGTTTAAATTCTACCTATAG
>CAUYRH010085859.1:0-98654 GCA_963574655.1 Perodicticus potto
ATGAAAATCTGAAGGAAACTGACCAATACTTAGAAGCATGACACCTTCCAAGACTTAGCTAGAATGAAGTGGAAATGTTGAACAGGCCTATATCATGTTCTGAAGTAGCATAAAATATACAAAATCTCCCTAAAAAGAAAAGCCCAGTACCAGGTTGCTTCACATCAGAATTCAACCAAACCTTTAAAGAGGAACTAGTACCTATACTACTCAACCTTTTCTAAAATACAGAAAAAGAAGGAATACTACCCAACACATTCTTTGAAGCAAACATCACCTTGATCCCCAAACCAGGAAAAGACCCAACAAGAAAAGAAAATTATAGACCAATATCACTAATGAATACTGATGCAAAAATATTCAACAAGATCCTAACAAACAGAATCCAACAACACATCAAACAAATTATACACCATGACCCAAGTGGGTTTTATCCCAAGGTCTCAAGGCTAGTTCAATATATGTAAATCTATAAATATAATTCATCACATAAACAAAATAAAAAACAAAGACCATATGATTCTCTCAATTGATGCAGAAATAGCTTTTAATAATATCTGGCATCCTTTCATGATCACAACACTTAAGAAAATTGGTATAGAACGGACATTTCTCAAACTGATAGAGGCCATCTACAGCAAACCCACAGCCAGTATCATATTAAATGAAGTTAAATTTAAAACATTTCCACTCAGATCAGGAACCAGGCAAGGATGCTCATTTTGTCCACTGCTTTTTAATACTGTAATGGAAGTCTTAGCCATTGCAATCAGGCAAGAAAAGGCAATCATGAGTATCCATATAGGGTCAGAAGAGATCAGAATTTCACTCTTCACAGATGATATGATTGTATCTCTGGAAAATCCAGTGATTCAAGTACAAAACTTTAGAATTGATCAAGGAATACAGCAGCGTCTCAGGTTACAAAATCAACACTCATAAATCTATAGCCGTTATATATACCAACAATAGTCAAGCTGAAAAAATAGTCAAGGACTCTACTCCTTTCACAGTAGTGTCAAAGAAAGTGAAATATTTGGGTGTTTACCTAACAAAGGATGTGAAAGATCTCTATAAAGAGAACTATGAACCTCTAAGAAAAGAAATAGCTGAAGATTATAACAAATGGAAAACATACCATGCTAATGGCTGGGAAGAATCAACACTGTTAAAATGTCCATACTATCCAAAGCAATATGCAATTTTAATGCAACCCCTAGTAAAGCACCTCTCTCAAACTTTAAAGATCTCAAAAAAGATAATACTTTGTTTTTATATAGAATCAGAAAAAACCTCAAATAGCCCAGACATTACTAAAAAATAAAACAAATCAGGAGGAATCATGCTTCCAGAACTTAGACTATACTATAAATCAATAGTGATCAAAACTGCATGGTACTGGCACAAAAACAGAAGAGGCAGATGTATAGAACAGAATAGAGAACCAAGAGATGAACCCAGCTACTTACCGTTATTTGATCTGCGATAAGTCAATTAAAAACATTCAGTGGGCAAAAGGCTCCCTATTTAACAAATGGTGCTGGGAGAATTGGCTGACAACCTGTAGAAGACTGAAACTGGACACACACCTTTCACCATTAACTAAGACTCTCAGTGGATTAAATATTTAAACTTAAGACACGAAACTATAAAAATACTAGAAGAAAGTGCAGGGAAAACACTTGAAGAAATTGGCCTGGGCAAATATCTTATCAGGAGGAACCCCTGGGCAATTGAAGCAACACCAAAAATACATTACTGGGATCTAATCAAACTAAAAAGCTTCTGCATAGCCAAGAACACAGTAAGTAGAGAAAGCAGACAGCCCTCAGAATGGGAGAAGATATTTGTAGGTTATGTCTCTGACAAAGGATTAATGACCAGAATCCACAGAGAACTCAAACATATTAGCAAGAAAGGAACAAGTGATTCCCATCTCACTGTGGGCAAGGGACTTGAAGAGAAACTTCTCTGAAGAAGACAGGTGCATGGCCTACAAACACATGAAAAAATGCTCGTCATCCTTAATCATCAGAGAAATGCAAATCAAAAGCACTTCAGTAAGATTGGCCCACATCGCAAAATCCCAAAACCAGAGATGTTGGCATGGATGTGGTGAAAAGGGAACACTTCTACCTTACTGGTGGGAATGGCAAGCTAATGCAGTCCTTTTAGAAAGATGCTTGGAGTTCACTTTGGGATCAAAAATAGACCTGCCATTCGATCCTTCAATTCTTCTTCTAGGTATATATCCACAAGACCAAAAATCACTTTATAACCAAGATATCTGTACCAGAATGTTTATAAATGTAGCCCAATTTATAATGGCTAAGTCATGGAAGAAGCCCAAGTGCCCCATCGACACATGAATGGATTTATAAATTGTGGTATATATACAACATGGAATATTATGCAGCCTTAAAATGATGGAGACTTACCTCTTTCGTGTTTGCATGGATGGAGCTAGAACATATTCTTTAGCAAAGTATCTCAAGAATGGAAGAAAAAGTATCCAATGTACTCAGCCCTACTATGAAACAAATTTATAAGCACCCACACTTTCATATGAAAGTTATAACCCAACTACAGCCCAAGAAGAAGGGGAAAGAGGAGAGGAGGGAAGAGGAGCAGGGAGGATGTGTGGCGTGAGGGTAATTGTTGGAATAACACCTACGGTGCATTTTAAAAGGGTACAAGGTAAATCTATTAAGTGTAGAATATAAATGTCTTAACAATAATTAAGAAAATACAGTGAAGTCTTTGTTAACCAGTTTGATGGAAGTATTTCAAATTGCATATAAAACCAGCACATTGTACCCCATAATTGCATTAATGTATACAGCTATGATTTAAATACTTATTTTTCCTATTTCCTTTGTCCCAACAAAGACAAGACAAAGGTTAGTAACTTTTATATTTCAAATGAATACCACGTTGCAACAACCTAAATTATTTGGTCTTTATTGCCATGTGGAAAGGTTCTTGGCACCGTTATCTATCAAAGATGTGCTTCTCCTTTCCCTTTACCAACAGTAATACCCCATATATGTCACTCTACTGGGAAATAAACTTCCCATACAAATTAGCTGCCTAGATAAATGTAACTTTACTCTTTCATGAACCAAAAAGGCTTCCAGTTGCTCAAGCCATGTTACATTCATTTATCCAACATACCTTTTGACAGTCTACCAAATCTGAACACTCTGTCAGGCATATGAGGGAATATAAACATGAATCCAACACAGATCTTAACTGAAATAATTACTAAATAATACACATACAAATGAATAACACAGGTTTAAAAGAAATAGATATGAGACACCTTGAAATAAAGTACTCTGAGAAAAATCAAGGGTGGGGAGAGTTCCATAGAAATGTGTTAAATGAAATGGAACATAACAGTGTGGTGGGATTTGAAGACTTGGAGCTGTGTGGGAGGGAACAAGTAAATGCAGTTCACACTGTACATTGAACACTACAGAAGGAAAAGATAAAAAAAGTGAAACAAATCATCAAATCATGGGGGACACAGTTGGGATTGAATTTGTAGTGAGAAAGAAGTAAATGGTTTGAGTGATAGAATATACTCAGGAAGACAAATCATATACTAGTATGTAAATTAGTTTGGAAGAGGAAGAAATGGATAAAACAAAATGAGGAGAATGCAACATGAAGAATTTAAGCAGCAGGTAGAGAGTTTTTAGAAAGGAGACAGATATATTTCAGAGATATGATAAAAAGGACTTAAAATGATAAAATGATTAAAAAGAGTTTTGATCACTGTAAAAAGTTGGCTCAAGTCTCAATTATTATAAAGATGGTAGACCTCTTAAATCGAAACAAAAGACTTGAAAATGTTACTGAATATGAGACTGGATACGGAATATTTGGTGTTACATATTCTAAGATCCAGGCACAAGAAAGACATCCAGCTAGCAGCCTCTCCTTGGCAATAGAAGAATAGAAGAATAGAACTGGAAATAGAGGAATCCGCTCTGAAGATACGAAGAACAGAAGGCTACATGAGACCAAGTAAAACTTGCAATACAAACAAGCTCCACAAAAGCAGAGGAGCTGCTTGTTTGTCTTGTCTTGTTTGGTTCACTGCAATTAGCCCAGTACCTACAACGGTGTCCAGCACTCAGTAAATACTTAACAAGTATTTATTGAAAAAATGCCATAGAACAGAACAGACCATGAGAGAATGAGTATGTTAGAGAAATATAGTACATGAGGTTAAAATACTGATCTTACAGAAGACAAAATTTAGACAAAAAAAGAAACAGCAGGGCAAGGATTAAGACAAAAGCATTAAGAGTCATAGAAAAAGCAGTGACTGAGCACATCACAGAAGTCGTAACAAGTGAGTTTTAAGAAAAATAGGAATGAAAAAAAGAAATGGGAATGGTAAATTGCAATATTCTGAACAGATACATGGTATCTGCTTATACTTACCTTGCGTGGCTGAAAATCGTACTTCACACAGTGCTGAAAACCTTTTCCTTTGGACTTTAGTGATGTTACTATTAAACAGTTGCCAACAAAATGAGCAGAGTAACCAACTCCTTTACTAGTACGAAAACTGTAAAGAAAATTGAAAATAGTGTAATATCCTCTGATAAAAAGGAACTATATGTCTAATAGCCATTAAACATTCTTTTTTTTTTTTTTTTGACGGGGCTGGGCTTGAACCCACCACCTCTGACATATGGGACCAGTGCTCTACTCCTTTGAGCCACAGGCGCCGCCCCCATTAAACATTCTTATAAAAATAAAACCTACTTCCCTGCAGAGTAGGAGTTCAACATGGAACAAAAAAAAAACTAAACTAAAATATAAATGGTTTAGAATAACTAAAACATACAAAATTTAAACTGGGAAGGAAGAGAAGACTATGGAAGTTTTTACTATTTTGACATAAAATATCACAGATGCATAAGAAACACTGAGTAACAAAATCTACCAAGTAGACTTCATCTACCCTAACGAGGATCTGCAAGCAGCAAACACAAAACACATTTACACACAGTTCATGTCTTAAAAAACAACTTGCTCTCTAATTCTGCTATACTTATGGAGACAGCTTACAAATGAAAAAAAAAAAAAGAAAAAAAACTTGGTCAGAACCAAGTTTGATATATAATGCAGCTGGTCAAGCAAGTAACTATGAAATATAGTTACTTTCTTCTACAGGCACACTCCTAGCTATGCATTCCATCACTATGTAGAAAAAAAATTAAATGCTTTAAAAAGTGAAGATGCCACTGAAATTTATGTCTGATCCCCCTAAATAACAGCTCTTTAGTCCAACCTCATGTATGTTTGACAGTTCAGATATGTATTTAAAATTCCCTCTCATTATTATCTATATTTAACATTTTATAATAGAGCAAATAAGGTAGTAATAGTTCACAATTTTCTGCACTCACATTTCCGAGGCAACCATTGGACAAAGCACTTTAAATATTATTATCTCACTAAATCCTATGGGACAGATACTATAACTATCCTCATTTTACAGACGAAGACATCAAAGCCCAGATGTGCAGTAAGTAGAGTAGTAAAATTAAGGCTTGAACTCAGGCAGTCTCATTTCAGAACACTGCAAGTAGTAAATAAAGTAGGATACAGAAGCATTTATAATGCCCGGCATATAATTAGGCAACCAATGGACGTCTGCTGATCTTACTAGTATAGTATGGTGCGGTGTACATTACTAGAATACAAAAATTACCAACCCTTCAGTCCTTACACATTAACCTATTGTCAAGGTGATCAACTCATTCTACTAATTGTCTATACCAAATAATTAACCTCAACTGATTGTAATTTCTTATGAAGTTATTATCAGTATTTTAAAAAGCATATGTGAATTATGTTCCTAGAACAAAGCCTGTGAAAAGGCAAAGTGAATGAAATCTGGTAAGACTTTTTTTTTTTTTTTCTCTCCTCGATCAGGGACTAGCAATACTCACTAAAAATCCTACAACTGATCTATATTGAAGCATACAGTGAAAGAAAGTGTGTAACCTTTAACTATTAAATTTTAATTGAAAAAAATTAATAATAATGACAAGAGAGACTATCTAGAATTAACAACTAGCTAAATAAGTAAAATCGATGTGTCCTTGTTTTACATATTTATATATTCTATCTTATACATTGCCTGTTACATGTATACTTTTATAGATTTGAAGTACTTAAAGACAAAGTCCTAAATTACAAATATTACTCACCAATAAAGATAAGGTTTGTCCTTATCAACATTAATGTTATTTAATGGATCCATACGAAACCAAGTGTTTAGGGTGAAGCCATTCTGATAAGGCCACTTTGCAATAGGGGGCAACGCAATTGCCTACAAGGCAATAAAAATAGGTACAAAAGCATCAGTTAAAGAAAACATAATAGTAGCTAATGTCAAATATGGCTTTTCCAGATCAAAAACAGTCAGGATAAAATATCGGAAAATTATTAACAAATATATAAAATAAAACTATACCTTATATATCTATACATATTACTTGTTGACTACAGAAATGCTGAATTTTCAAATACTCAATGAATTAATGTTCATCTCGAGGCTACAAAGAGTATTTCTGATTATACTCCAAGAAGTACCCTTCTAGTTTTACCAGTATACAGGCCCTTATACATATGCCTCAGAACTTCAGTTTACAATGATTTATGCTAGATTTTCAGTGATAATTCATTTGATCAAAAGAGGTTTGATCTTTAGGGCCAAAAAAAACTGTGCTAGAGATTGTAAATAAAAACGCATAATGTTTGTAACATTGAAGCAAAGGAGAGGAAAGCATGAGATTTATTATTCAGAAACTTAATCACTGAAATTTATAATCAAAAAAGAATTCAGATCCACTTAGGAGGAGGAAAGGAATAACATAGGATTCCATTGATAACAGAAATCAACTAAAACCTAGCCATACAAAAAATTAAATGAGAAAATTGTTGATTACTTGATTTCAAGAAACATCTGAGTGGATTCATTTATTTTCCTAGAAGTCCAAATTCCACTAAAACATTAAGTTCCCATTATGACTTTAATTGATCTGTTCCCCAAACAGAAACTTCATACTTCTGATAATGGCTTTTCTCAAATACTGTCTGTAGCTTCCATAGGAAAAATCATCCGAATGCAGAACAAAGTCTTTGAGGCACAGATTCTTCGCACACGCTGTTGCTCCCTGAGTTCCTACATAGACCAGCTAGCTGTTCCTGCTGTTCTTCTATAGTTCTTGTGACAGGATGTTTCCGTCCAAAACACTTCTCCTTCCAGTAAAATCCCAAATATTCCTCAATACCAAAATAATGTTCCTCATCGCTAAAGCTTTTCTAGACTTCAACCCAGCTCAGTTTTTCATTGTTTTCCCATAGCTCTCAATCTACAGTATCACTTATGACTCTTGTTAACAAGCTGTTTTTACATGTCTGTCCACTAGAGTTGAAGATAATATAATCTACATTTCCTACATTTGACTTAAGACATAAAAAACACTCCATATCTGGTAAATGAATAATATCAAGGTGGCCAAAGATTTAAAAGTGCTTACTGTGTAAACATACGCATGCACAAACACACAAATATTTAAATGCTACAAATTTGTAAAAATGTTCTGTACAATATATCCTTTCAGATTTTCATGTTCAACCAATTAATTCAGCAGTTTAAATTTCAAACAATCTAACTTTTCTTAATTTTTTTAGAAGGAGAAATTTATCAAATAAACTTACACTCTAAATATATAATGAAGTCTTAAGATAATAAGATAATTTCTTTTTAATGAACAGACTATTTGAACACAAACATCACAGAGAAAAAGAATGGCCAATAAACACATGAAAAATTATTCAACATCATAAATCATGAGAGAGAAATGCAAAATTAAAACTATAATGAGCACGTGTAATGGTAGTTCCCCTTTATTTACAATTTTGTGTTTCAGTTACCCACAGTCAATCATGGTCTAAAAAAGGGTAAGTACAGTACCATAAAATTATTTCAGAAGAGACAGAGAGAGAGACCATGTTTACATAATTGTTCTACCTTATTGTTTACTAATCTCTTACTGTACTTAATTTATAAATTAAACTTTATCATAGGTACATATGTAAAAGAAATAGGTAGAAGAAAAAACGTAATACATACAGGGTTGGACAATTAAGTTCATGAACTCATCCTAGAAAAAAATGTTATATCCCTCATTGCTAAACATCACTATGGTCACCTTCAAAGTACTGCCCTTGGCCATCTGGTGACTGTAGTGATATTCAGCAATGAGGTGTGTAGCACTTTTTCTAGGATGAGTTCACAAACTTAATTTTCTGACCTCATAGAACAACAACTCTGATGGCCATTCCAGAAAAAAGATTTTAAAAATTGCTTTTCAGCGTGGACTAGGCACAGGTGTAAGTACATGGCTTCCCAAGGGGAGTACCTGGAAGGTAACAGTAGTGATATTCAGCAATGATGTATGTATGCAGCACTTTTTCTAGGGTTAGTTCATGAACCTATCCAACCTTATATAATAGAACCTCTATAGGTTGACCACCCAAGGGAATATAACAAACTGGTCAACATGCAGAGGCAGTCAACATAAGGAGACCAGGCTTACTGTACTGGTACATGCCTGGTCTATGAAAATATTTCAACTTAAGGAGGTGATCAACTGTGGAGATTCCACTATATACAGGGTTCAGTTCTATGCCTGGTTTCACTCATCCACAAGAGGGGGTTTTTGGAACTTACCCCACTCGTTAGGGGGGACTACTAAATGTAACCACTTAAATGCCTCAAATTAAAAGGACTGAAAATGTTTAGGATGCACATCAACTGGGACTTTTATGCACTGCTGATGGAAATGCAAAATTTCCCATTATGGAAAATGATTCCACAGTTTCTCATCAAGGTAAACATATATTACCATAAAACCCAGTAATCTCACTCAACTATTTAATCACAGACAAGAATACATATGCTTCAGCTGCTGTGGAGGATCCATGAGCGCTAAGGTACATGTGATGAATCTGTGACTTGGTGGGCCCGCATTACCACCACGTAACAAGAGTCCCTTGTCTGCAACATCATGGGAGGACATGAAGAAGCAGTCCTCTGAGGGAACAAGCCAAAACCTACCGAAGTGTAAACAAGGTGAAACCAATAGGCTAGCCCTTAAAAATGATGCACCCCAAGCAAAACATGTAAAGAACAAAAAGAAAAGAAGACTTAAATGAAGATGTGAATAGATTCATATAGTACCTATTATAAAACTCACAGATGGTTCACAATGGGGAAATCATAGCAACAGACATTCAGGAAGTAAGGGAAGAAATTGCAGTCCCTTTAAAGAAAGACAGTCAATGGGAAGGAAGACGATTAAAAAGACAAACAACAAAGAAAAATGCATTGGTATGTTTCCATCGTAGAAAACCTGGTCATAGAATTGCAGATTGCAGTGGAATATGTTGTCAGTGTGGGTCCACAAAGCATGAAATAACCAAGTATAAGGCTAAAGTAGACGCAGCTGCTGGTGAATTTCCTTTAGCAAAATATTTTGTTTGTGGGGAAACGGGACACCTGTCTAGCTCCTGTCCTGATAATCCAGAAGGACTCCATGCTGATGGTGGTGGTTGCAAACTTTGTGGCTCTGTGAAACACTTAAGGAAAGATTTCCCTGAAAGTCAGAATTCAGATCCAATGGTCACTGTTGGTAGCTGGGCAAAGGGAATGAGTGCAGACTATGAGGAAATTTTGGATGCACCTAAACCACAGAAACCCTAAACAAAGATCCCTAAAATCATTAACTGTTGATAATGACTAGTACAACTGTTAGTCACCATCTCATTGCCACTTTCGAAACAGGGCCTACTTCACTAATTAGAGCTCAGCTCCTCAGAACCAAACCTTCATTGCAGATATATGATCTAGGGATATTCAAAAACAGTTTTCTGCATTCTCTCCATCTAAGAGTACTTCTATCACTGTTTGGAGAAAATTACTGCAAAAAGAATGAGATGACGAAACTGGATTTTCTAAAAGAATGTATTTTTAACAGATAGAACTTATAGAGGTACCTAAGTGGTTACATATCTGATTGTAACAATCATCTTTTTTAAAAGCAAAATTATACAAAAATGAAAACTACCCCTAATAAAGGGTACTGCTTATTTTTGGAAATGAATTTTTGGTTATATTATTTTCTTGGTTCTAAGTATCAATGTATTATTATAGTAGAAATTTATAAGCTGCCACAAAGTCTGTATTTTTAAAATACGTAATAAAAACACATTTGGTTAAAAAGAGAGAGAGAGAGAGACAATACATATGCTCAAAGAAAGACCTGTAATCAAAGGTTCATGTAGTTTTATTTAAGATAGCCAAAAACTAGAAACCCAAATGTCCATCAATTACTGAATGAATATAATGCATATCCATAAAATGCCGCACTACTCAAATAAAAAGGACAGGATAAATTACTGATTAAAATTACAAAAAGGAAAATCTCAAAAGCATTATGGTAAGTAAAAGAAGCCTAACACAAAAGACAACATACTGTATGATTTTAATTATACAACAATCTAAAACCTACAGGAACACAAAATAAAACAGACGTTGCAAGGAACAGGGGCTGGGAAGGGGGCTGGCTTCAAACAAGCACTAGGGAATTTGTGTGATGGATGTGTAAATCATTATTATGGTGGTGGTTACATGACTACTCAAAACTCATCAAATTCTACTTTATAAGTTGATGAATTTCATTACATATAAATCATACCTTTATGGAGCAAACCTAAAAATAAGTAAATAAAAAATAAACACATGTATTTAAAACTTACCGCAGCACTACAACCAGGGAAATTGAAAAAAGTATCAGGACCATGCCTTTGGGGCATCTGATTAAGAACTGATAATAATTTTACTGCATGTCTTGGCTGAGGAAACAATAAAAGAAAAAATGTCACTGTATAAATTTGGCATTAATACTTAACATACCACACTAGCCACTGAACTATTTTCTAACTAGAGAGAAAATTAATTTGAAATCATCTACTAAATATTTACTAAGGCATTTAAGAAGAAACCATTTTCATTACAGATTAAAGTATATACCTCTCTAGAGACAAATTCTTGAACATTAAGTATTAATGGACTGATTCTGAATACTTCTCCCTCTGACCACAGCTTACCCAGATTCCACTTTCTCCTCGAAGCATGCTGAACAAAAGCTTCAACTCCTTGACAGTGATGCTGTAGCTGGCAAGAACCCCCAACATATCAACTAGAAGATCTTCAAAGGAAAATAAAGTTATTCTGAACTCTAGTCATAAGCTGCCATCTGTCAAGGTAATATACTTTTTTGCAAGATAAAAAGTTATCAATTGTCTTACACATATGTCTAATACAGCTAAAAGTCCTCATCAATAGCCATTCTACTTAACAATTTTAAATCCTCGGATAATCAAAGAGATTTGTTTGATTATAGGATTTTCCCCATTAGATTTGCCATTTCAATTAAGCTTTCTAAGTAGATACACAAAATAGATTGTATAGATTCCCAGAACACACATACACCGCCCCCCCACACATACACACACTCTCTCCTCCCTTGGATTTAGAAAAAGAAAGGGGGGTAAAAATATGCAAAAGTACAAAGATATAACATTGAAAATCAGTTATTTACAAATGAAAAAGTGATAGTTGACAATATTTTCTCTTAGAATTATCTATTCTAATAAAACATATTCTTGAAATATTCCTAGACCCATTAATAACCATTTTGTGCACTTACTCCATGCAGGGCATTATTCTAAGTCAGCGGTTCTCAACCTGTGGGTCACAACACCTTTCTAACAATGAAAAAACATCCTGCATAGCAGATATTTACATTACGATGCATAACAGTAGCAAAATCACAGCTATGAAGTAGCAACAAATATAATTTTATGGTTGGGGGTCACCACAACATGAGGAACTGTATCAAAGGGTCACGGCATTAGGAGGCATTAGGAAGGTTGAGAACCACTGTTCTAAGTGGTTTATGTGTTTTAATTTCACAAATAGTCACAACAAGCCTATGATGTGGGTACCATTATTATCCCCTTTTAAAATGAGCTAACTGTAGCACACATGAACACATACCTAGCAAGTACTCAAGTCAGGATTCAAGCCCAGGCAGTAGTATCCCAGAACCCTCACTCTTACTCAGTAGTCCATAAGCGGAAGTGCAGTTTAAATGCATCACTAGTACTATCTATCATGCTAATATGTTCATGCTCATAAAACAGAACTCACCAGCTTACCAATAATGAGAAAAATTATACGTTTAATCCCTCATCTCTCATTACTTTCTCTACATGTTAATACTTTATTGTCAACTGTTATTCTTAAAAATTAAACACCTAAGTGTTTATATTTCGTTTTCTCAATTTCTAAAGCATTTAAGAGTTAAATGTACAAGTATTAGAAACAAATACATACACATATATTCTAAAAGTTCATTATCACTTTTAAAAAGGGTTAGATTAGTATAAGTTAAAATAACTAGTTGTTGATATACTATTACTATCATTCAATACCAGGATTAATGACTAAAATGTGAACTTTTAAAATTATTATTTGCACATTTCAAAAAAATAAAAATTCAATATGGTTATTTTTATCAATAAATAATCACTTGATTCTTACCAAACATCACAATAAGCAATCAATCTCAGTGGATATGGCATTTTTCAGAATAATCTTAGAACAAAATGTTTCGTCATTCAAGCAATAAAAATATATAAAAATGTTAGAACTTTAAAGTCAGAAGGTCTCTTTCTAAGAAAAAATGCTAGGTAAAAATCAGTTACCTTAAAAACCCTAAGCTAATATAAAGCATTTTTAAGCTAATTGCTGCAACAGCAAGCTTTACAAAGATTTCTTAAAAGATTACATAAAATGCTTTTTAAAAAAAATTGAATTTCTATTTGAAAGACTTATCTCATTTCCTGTGGATGTCACAAAAAATATGCCCTTATCCTCTGCATTGGGACTAAGAAAAAAAATTATAACAAAAAGTCATCTATTAAATTTATATACATATACACATTTTTATTCATTCATTTATTTATTTATTTATTGAGACAGAGTCTCACTTTGTCGCCCTGGGTAGAGTGGTGTGGCATCATAGCTTACAGCAACTTCAAAGTCTCGGGCTTAAGCAATCGTCTTTCCTCAGCCTCCCAAGTAGCTGAGAGTACAGGTGAAGGCTACAGCTCTTGGCTATTTTTAGAGATAGGGTCTCCCTCTTGCTTGGGCTGGTCTCAAACACATGAGCTCAGGAAATCTGCCTGCCTCAACCTCCCAGAGTGCTACGGTAAATTTATATTTAACTATAAACTGTTTTTTTTTGTATTTATTCATTTATTTATTTATTTATTTTAGAGACAGAGTCTCACTTTATCGCCCTCGGTAAGAGCACCGTGGCGTCACACAGCTCACAGCAACCTCCAATTTCTGGGCTCAGGTGATTCTCTTGCCTCAGCCTCCGGAGTAGCTGGGACTACAGGCGCACACCATAATGCCCAGCTATTTTTTTGTTGTTGTTGCATTTCAGCTGGGGCCGGGTTTGAACTGGCCACCCTCAATATAAGGGGCCGGCGCCCTACCCACTGAGCCACAGGCACTGCCCCTATAAAATGTTTTAAATCACTTATTTATTGTATATGTAACACAACCAAGCAGCTCAGTATAATATTATTATTATGTCTTCTTTTCTGGACAACAGAATATTTAAAAGAAAAGAACTACTAAAACTAGAAATTCTCTCATCAATTTACAATAAACGTTTAACCACCCTGTAGTGACTCTACTACTATATAATTAAATGAAAAGTAGCTCTTTGAATTTAACATACTACAAGGCATTCAGAAATGAATCTATTATTGTTTTGGTGGCTATTGCTTCTTCCTTAGTAGGAGATTTAAATTAATTTCTCTATTAAGAAGATAGAGATATTTTTCTGACATTCTTTTTTCTCATACACTTCCATTAGCAGTCTCCTTTAAAGAGAAGTGCTTAAAATTTACAAAAAGTAAAAATTCTGTTTTATAAATATTATTGTTACTTAAGCAAAAGAGAATTAAGGAGCTTTATATATTAGAAATCTCATAATATGAACTGCTATGTTACTATCACCCTGACTGTGACTCTACATCCCGATGCTGATAAACTAACCATGTGCCAGCGGACTACTATGCATATGGTTTGGCTCATTCTCTTCTAAGGTGTCCAACCTGTGGCCCATGGGCCATATGCAGATTATGTGAGGACTTTTTGCTTATCTTTGGTGGCAGGTATCATAAGAATTATGAACAGACCTTGTTTATATTTTGCTCATCAGCTTTTGTTAGTGTTTGTATATTTACTGTGTGGCCAAAGACAAGTCATCTTCTTCCAATATGTAGCAGAGGAGAAAAAAGACTTGAATGGCAGTCACTTTATTCAAAAAAATGGAGGAAAAATAAAAAAGAAAGTAAGGGCTTAAGGACTGAAAGATTATATGATGTTTTAGACATCAAGTATACATATAAAGTTTATACAAACAAATTTCTGTTAACTCTAGAATTTATAGAAATGATACCATGTCTTCATTAAAAAGATATTTAAAGAAAAAAAAAGATATTTAAAGATGTGTTAAGTCTGAATTATATTTTTAGTCAATTTAGCCATTAGTACCCAACAGAAAAATCAACAAATCATTTTAAAAAGAGACACAAGCCACCTTGAAAATAATTAAAAATAATCATTATACTCTCTAAGAAAATAAATTTTAAATATTAAAAGAGAAATATTCTTTAACCCATCCTTCATTTCATTCTTTTTTGTTTAGAAATTTGTGCCATATATTTTTAAATTAATTAAATGTATAAGTCAAAATATTAAATAGTATTCTCTGGTGTGTGAACTACTTTTAAGGATCAGATATGATATTCTGAAGAGTAA
Source organism: Perodicticus potto (assembly GCA_963574655.1). Taxonomy (NCBI): domain Eukaryota; kingdom Metazoa; phylum Chordata; class Mammalia; order Primates; family Lorisidae; genus Perodicticus; species Perodicticus potto. The sequence goes on from CAUYRH010085859.1 coordinate 15,002, forward strand.
TATTAGCACTTGTGGAATTATGGAAACACTTTTACGTCAGACAATCCCTGTGCTGGAGCTTCCTGGCTGTCCGCCCCGAGACACAATGCTCCCCATCAGGTTTGGTCACTTCCTGTGTCACAGTTCCACTAAAGCCAGATTGAAAGGCATGGACTTAGGAGAATTTTGGCTTATTATACAGAATAGTATGTATTGTGATATTTTAATTATGTAAAGGCTTAATTAAATATTACAGAAAACGATACTGGATTTACTTTTGTGAAGAATTTCATAGCACCTAAGCACTTGCTTAGGTTTTCTAAAACTCAGAAAAACAAAATTAATAATTATGTTAGTCTAATACAGTCTTTATATTTGGTTTCTTCCCTTTTCAGTTTTCTACTTATATAAAAGGAAAAAATGTCTATATATTTTATATTTCTATTTATTTTAAACCAAGGCAGTTTCAATAAATCTACAGTATCTATAGGATACCAAGAGAGGTACATGAAACCTTATAATAACCTTTTTAAACATACTTCCCTGTCAGATAACCCATACCTGCTATCATGTCATCCACAGCACTCATTTTCAGCAACACTTGTTCAATTAGCCCAACTTCTGTGCTGGTCTGTAAGTTCCGAACGCTCTTCCGCAGAATGGCTGTAAACATGCTCCAGATTTCTGCCTGACACGTCACGTCACAGTGCTCCAACAGCTCTGTCATGCACGTTATGCTCTCGGCATCCTGGATAATAAAGTTCATCTCCAAGTCAAATTCTCCACCAACCAGCTGAAAGTAAGGAAAAAGAAACAACAGCAATAACCTTGGAAGTTATTTACAACTATGAAATAAATAACAGCAAAAATTCAACTAGCAAGAAAGCATAGCTACTCTAAAAATTTTCAAAGTCACCTGGTATAGAGCTAATTTTGATCAAAAGTTGAAGAGCTATAGGTGAGTGAAAAGCACTGTAAGAATTTGCTAGAATCTAGCAAACAGAAATTTAATTTTTACATAGATGGAAAAAGGCAATTGCAAATCTAGAAGAAAAGAACACATGATAACATGTGATAACTGGGTGGAATTCAGGAAAAATTCCTAAAAGGAAAGGTTTGATCATTTTCAACAGAAATCACAGTGCTCACTATGGATAAACTTTAAGACATAAAATTCATTTTCTTTTTTCACACAGACTTTTCTGGGATTTTTTTTGCAGTCTTTGGCCAGGGCTGTGTTTGAACCCACCACCTCTAGCATATGGGACCGGCACCCTACTCCTTTGATCCACAAGCGCCGCCCAAAAAACTTTTCTTTTTTTTTTTGTTTTTTTGCAGTTTTTGGCTGGGGCCAGGTTTGAACCTGCCACCTCAAGCATTCGGGGCTGGCACCCTACTCCTTGAGCCATAGGTGCCACCCTTCACACAGACCTTTCACTAGACTTACAGGCAGAAAGAGATGTAACTGAATCTAATCTCTGTATACGGAAGATAAAGAAATACGAAATTGATATTTACAATAATTTACATAATTTACAACAATTTACAATAAATGAGGAAATTAAGGAATAAATGTTTCAAAATAATTTTAACAGAAAAATATGCAAGGTCTTATAATATGTTTTTGTAAAAGCACAAATACAATGTGAATTAGATAAAGAAAGTTCATTTGACATATTTGACTTTTGACATTATGTCAAATGAGGCCAAAGTAGCGCTGTCCCTCCCAAATGACAATTTAGTACTGTGATAAACAAATACACATAAGATAAAATAATATAATACTACTCTCATACTCTCTGCTGATAAAAATCACATTTAAACTATTATATTCAGTTATAACCATCATTCTTAAAAAAGAACACTTAACAAACCATACATCCTTTCAGTCTAGAGAATGGATAATTTAGGAATAAAATAACTACATACAAAACACTTGAAAAATGTGACATCCTCTCATTTGTTCTTTCAATAAATATTTTAATTTTTTTAAATTATTAATTATTAGGAGTACATCATAGTTATATATATTTATGAAGTCCATGTGATGTTTTCAAACAGGCATATGACGTACAATAATTAAATCAGAGTAACTAAAGTATCCATCACCCCAAGCACCTATCACTTTCTTGTGTTGAGAATATCCTAATTCCACTCTTTTAGTTATTTTAAATATGCAATAAGTTACTGTTGACTACAGTCATCCTGCACTGCTATCAAATATTAGATCGTGTTCAATTCATCTAACTATATTTTTGCCGCCATAAATCATCCCTACTTTATCCCCCATTTCTCTTCTCAGCCTCTAGTAAACACTGTCCTATTCTGTCTCCATTAGATCAATTGTTTTAATTTTTATCTCCCACATAAGAATGACAATGTACAAAATACTGTCTTTCCATGCTTGCCTTATTTCACTTAACATAATGTTCTCCTGTTTCACCCATGTTATTGCAAATGGCAGGATTTCATTCTTTCTCATGGGTGAAAAAATCCAAACTATTAAATACATTCAGGTCTATAGAAATTACTGTTCTACCAACTAGGAAAACAAGATTAGGGAAAGACAGGGGGTAGAATTAGAATCAAAAAGTAGAACTGATGACAATATGATCTTATATCTAGAAAACCCCAAAGTCTACCAAGAGACTTCTGGAATTAATAAATTCAACAAAGTCTCAGGTTACAAAATCAACGTGTTCAAATCAATAGCATTCCTATACACCAGTAACAGTCAAGCTGAGAGTCAAATCAAAGACTCAATACCATTTATAACAACTACAAAGAAAGTAAAATATGTAGGAATACACTTAACCAAGTAGGTGAAAGATCTCTACAAAGAAAACTACAAAAAAACCCTAAGCAAAGAAATCACAGATAACACAAATGAAAGGAAAAACATCATGTCCATGTTATCAGTAGAATCAGCATCATTAAAACGTCCATACTACCCAAAGTGATTTACAGATTCTATGCAAATCCCATCAAAATACCAACATCATATCTCACAGATCTAGAACAAATAATTTCCCACTTCATTTGAAACTAGAAAAGAGCCTGAATAGCCAAACCAATGTTAATCAAAAAGACCAAATGTGAAAGCATCACATTACCAGAATTCAAACTAAACTACAAGGCTATAGTAAACAAAATAGCATTGTAATGGCACAAAAGTCGACCAACGGAACGAAACAGAGAACTCAGATTTAAAACCCATCCTCCGCATATATCCAACTGACCTTTGACAAAGCCGACAATAATATAACTGGGGAAAAGAAGCCCTATTCAATAAATGGTGCTGGGAAAATTGAATAGCTGCATGCAGCAGAATGAAATAGGATCCATATCTCTCATCATTCTCAAAAATTAATTCAAGACAGATAAAGTACTTAAATGTAAATCATGAAACTATAAGAATTCCAGAAGAAAATGTTAGAAAAACTCTTCTAGATATCAGCCTATGCCAAGGATTTATGAGGAAGACCCCAATGGCAATCATAGCAACAAAAAAATAAATAAATAAATGGGATTTGATTAAATTAAAAACTTGCTGCACAGCTATGGAAGTAATCAACAGAGCACACAGACAACTTACAGAAAGGGAGAAAATATTTGCAAACTATACATCTAATAACAGTTTAATAACCAGAATCTCCCCCCAAACTCAAGCAAATCTGCAAGGAAAAAAAAGACCCCATTAAAAAGTAGGCAAAACACCTGAACAGAAGCTTTTCAAAAGAAGAATGAAAAATGGCCAATAAACATATGAAAAAAAATGCTCAGTGTCACTAATTATCAGGGAAATGCAAATTAAAACCACAATGATATATCACCTTACCCCAACGAGAATGGCTTTTATTAAAAAATATAAAAACAACAGATGCCAGCACAAATACAGGAATGCTATATACTGTTGGTAAGCCTGCAAGCTAGTAAAACCTCTATAGAAAACAGTATAGAGACTACTCGGTGAAACAGAAGTGGACCTATGCTTCATCCAGCAATTCCCCCACTTTGCATCTACCCAAAGGAAAGGCCATCATTTTATCAAAAAGACACCTGCACTCAAACGTTTACTGCATCATAATTCACCACTGCAAAGATATGAAAATAATCTAAGTACCCATCAATTCATAAATAGATCAACAAAATACATGTATACCATGGAATAGTACTCAAGCATGAAACTTCTCTAGTTTGCAAAGATTTGGATGGAACTTGAGACCATTATGCTAAATGAAGTATCTAAAGAATGAAGAAACACCACATATATTCACTAATAAATTGGAACTAACCAATAAGCACACACCTGCATGGAGAAGAGTAAAGCTCAGTGAAAATCAAGCAGCAGGGAAGGGGCAGGGGGAGCAAAAACCTAACAAGTACAATGAATACTATCTGGATAATAGGCACGCTTACAACCCTGACTAAAGCAGAAAAAAAAACAATACATGTAACCAAAAATACTTGTACCCCTGTAATATTTTGAGCTTTTAAAATAAGCAGAATCCCATCGTTAGAAGGTATTCGCAAAAATAGAAGGATGACCACATGGTATAATACATATAGAATAAATAATAGTGATACCACCTAAACTTAACATATCATTTACTATGATTCTAAGTGCTTTATATCTATTAAGAAGCTATTATGTTTTTCATGGGTGGCACCTGTGGCTCAAGGAGTAGGGCGCCAGCCCCATATGCTAGAGGTGACAGGTTCAAACCCTGCCCCGGCCCAAAAGTGCAACAACAACAACAAAAAAAGAAGCTATTATGTTTATTTTACAGATAAGAAATCATAGGCACAAAGAGTTCAAGTACTTTGAAAAAAATTAAAAAACAGAACACTCAGAATCCAAACATGAAAAGTATGTCTTCATGTAAGTCCATATAAGCAATACAATCTCATTTAAGAATATTTTTAAAGTCTTCTAAAATTAAAGTTTTAAAAAACAATATTTGTCTCAAATTTTGAGGTATCATACTCTTATCTACTCTGCATTTGTCACCTTATCAGAGCAAAAATTTTGATATTTAACTAACCTAGAGATTCCCCCTCATTAAAGGCTATTTTTACTTCCGTGTATGAAATAATCTCAACTCCTACTATTTCAGGTTTCTCAACGAAACTAGCTACAACAGTGGTTAAGAGACAGTCTCTGTATTCAGATTTCCTGGATTCAGAGTCTAGCAGCAACACTCACTGGCTCTGTGACTAATGAAACAACTTTTCTAAGCCTTAACTATTTCATCTACAAAATGGGAATGAAAGTTCCTGTCTTTAAGACTGTTGAGAGCCAGGCGTGGTGGCTCACACCTGTAATCACTGGGAGGCCAAGGCAGGTGGACTGCTTGAGCTCAAGAGTTTGAGAACACCTTGAGCAAAGGCAAGACCCCATTTCTACTAAAAATACCAAAACTGAAAAAGAGGATGGCTTGAGCCCAAGAGTTGGAGGTTGCTGTGACCTATAATGACACCATGGCACAGAGTGAGATGGCGTGAGACTCTGTCTCAAAAATAATAATAATAAAATAAATACTAAAATAAAAAAATAAAAAGGCTTGAAAGTCAAGGATACCAGGACTCTTGAACCAACAGAAGATACTGAGGTTAATGCTCCTAAGTCTGTGAATAAGCCTGTGGAAGGATGTATTTGTAATACTAAAATGAAAGAGCACTGAAAAAAAAACTTTAATCTTATAAACCAGTGGTAACTACTGGTTTACAGCAGAATCTAGTATAATCAAGGACCATTAAACATATAAATAGCAGAGATGGGCTCGGTGGAGGGAAAAAGTGTGCTTTTAAAGGAATTAACAATGAATATCTGTAATTCTAACAATCAAGCTCTATTATGTGAAGCTTGAGCTTCCATCTTTCGCAGTCAAACACAATGCCCCTTTCTTTCTATTTTTATTTTTTTTCTATTTTTTTTTTTTTTTTCAGTTTTTGGCCAGGGCTGGGTTTGAACCTGCCACCTCCGGCATATGGGGCCAGTGCCCTACTCCTTTGAGCCACAGGCGCTGCCTGACAATGCCCCTTTCTATATATCATTTAATTGCAAGAGGGCAATGATCTCACCGCCAAAAGCAAAGAAAATATTTCTTGTAGCTTGGCAGGGGTGTCCACCCTTTCCTCTTCTCTGCTGCACATCAGAAAAAGAGTTGTCTTTGGATGCACAATATACACACAAACACTAACAGATGCTGAAGAGCAAAAGAAAAGTTCTGCGCATAATTTTTGTGACATTTACCACCACATTAAGCAAAACAGTCCTCACATAATCCACATGCACCCCACAGACCACAGTTGGACACCCCAGAGAATGTGCCTATGTTTTCCAGAGAGTTGGTCTTCCTAACCTTTATTATAATTTTTAATCCATCAGTATTAAACAGGCTAACTCGAATAAAACTGTCATTCCAAGACTAGAAAAATATTTATTAACATGTAATGAGTGGTTCAATACTTATTAGCAACTAAAGCATTACATAGTAGAAAGAGCGGGCTAAGTGTTCAGCCTACGGCCTACAGGTTATGTGAGAGCTGTTTTGCTTATCTGTGGTATAGGGTATCGTGGAAAGTATACAGGGACTTTTTTTTTTCTCTCATCAGCTTTCATTAGCGTTTGTGTATTTAATGTGTGGCCCAAATCTGTTGGCCCCTAGATCACAGGACTTGCAGTGTTTATAACTATGAGAAATAAATGTCATTTGCTTAGCCCACCTAGTCTATAATGGGTATAATGTTGTAATAACCTTAGCTAATTAAAACATATGATACCATAGTTGATTACAGATTTCTTGCCATGTTCCATATTACAAGCAGCTCTTAAAGGGTAAAGATAATTCCTGTCCTATTAAGTACTGTATCTTATACACTAGCATACTGCCAACAACATGTAAATTATTCAGTATTTAACATGAAATAGGAAGGATGTCAGGAAGACAGGAAGGAAGGAAGTAGGCTAGAAGGCAGCAGGCTTCACTTCCATGGTTCCCTGGGTTGTTAGCCAGGCTTTCTACTACACTCTTACTTTTCTCCTTCAGCAATGAATTGCTCTTACTGCAATATAATTCTTTTTGGTGCTCTGAAGGTAACTTACAAACCCGAAGATGTTTTCTCATTCCTGTTTATATTACTCCGTTGTCTTACATTTTCTTCCGGTATTTTCTAAGTAGATTACATGTAGGGTGGTGCACACAGAACTCAAGAGACTTTCTCGATGCAGGAGGCACACTTTCCCTAAAATCAGGCTTAAATGTATTTCCACTTCTAGTTTCTAAGTCTCAGGTCATAAAACATGAACTGTCCCATTTTGAATCAAAAGTTTCAAGTGAAATCAACTTACAACATCTTCCTTTGAAAAAGCAGTGTGGGGTGACATTATTTAAAAAAAACAAAATAACAGAGTGGGCTACTCCAGGGCTATATCCCTCTCTACCCAAAATCAAGTAATAAACTGGCAAAAACTATCAGAATCAACTTTCGATTAATTCCAAAATCTAATCAAAAATGTAAAATAGCCAAAGAAAGACTTGTAGAGGACGCCAAGAGTTAGACAGCCTCTGAGCAAGATGATCTGCAGCTTGGGGGCAGACCCTCGGGCAACTCATCCGCAGGTGTTAGTTGTGGGGAGTAAGCCCAAGCCAGTGGCAATCCCTAAGCATGCGGTCATTATCCAAATCTCCCCTCACTGGTCTGTTACAGTCTCAATAAATAGCTACTGTGGAGGTTGCTCAGGGCTACCCTGTACTTAAGGTTAGTCCGCCTCTTGCAAGCTTGTACTTTTATCCGTGTAACACCTGTTTCCTTCACGAGGCAACAGGGACAGGGCGGAAGGGGTCATGACAAAGACTTGCTGAAAAAAGCAGCTACTGCTTATGGTAGAGTTTGTGATGGCTTAAATCACCCATCAGTGATCCCTACATCCCAGGCCTGGCAACAGCCGTGAGGATGGTAGCCTGAAGTAGCAGTGAGAATTGCTGGTTCCACATAGAGCAATACCAATATTATTCTTAAAGAATGGTTAAGCGTGGGTCTCGATCTGTCAAGCAGCTCCCTCAAGGACAGGTGCAGAGAAATATCTTTGTTTTATACAACTCAGTGTATTCCTAGGGCTCAGACAAATTTCCCAAAGCATTTAAAGACATAGGTCGTGGCTGCAGCAGACTGGCAAGAGACAACACTGGGGACAAGCAATAGACAGACCTGGAAGCCAAGTGAAAAACAAAGTGGGAAAAGGAGATATGTGTTAAGCATAAGGGATGTTAAAAGCTCCCATCTGCAGGGCAGCGCCTGTGGCTCAAAGGAATAGGGCACCAGCCCCATATACCAGAGGGTTCAAACGGCCCCCGGCCCAAAACTGCCAAAATAAAAAAAGAACTCCCATCTACATTTATATGAGGAAATCAAGAAAGCCATATGCAGGACCAGGACAGGTTACATCCTCAGAAAAGCCCCAAGACTCTAAGCTTTCCCCTCCAGTGGGCCTTCAGGCTCCACACAAACATGAAGGGAAGGTTAATGCAGGGTTGTAAACAGCCTGACCAAGCATTGAACAAACGCCTCAGTACAGAGCCACTCCGCAAAGACCAGGAGAGTGTTTTTCCTTATTTTTTTCCTTTTCTTCCTTTCCTTCCTTTTTTTTTTGGATACAGTCATTTAAGGCCACTCTATCAAAATGCCAGGTGACCACCAAACTAACAGACTTCAACACTTACAAACACCACAGAATACAGATCTTACAATAGCTGGTTTAGTTTACAAAAATCACTGAATGATGAATCAACAATAAACCTACAACAACCAAAAAGAGGAAAAGTAAAATCTGATTACCAGCGTTTCCACAAAATACTGTATAATATTCAAAATGTACAATTTCCAACAAAAATTACCAGACACACAAATAATCAATTATGATCCATCTATAGGAAAAAAAAAACAGACTATCCATGAGAAAGCCAAAGTATTGCTTACACTTACTAGACAAAGACTTTAAATCACCTGTCTTTTTTTTTGTTTTTTGCTAGAGACAGAGTCTCACTTTAATAGCCTGGGTAGAGTGCCGTCGCGTCACACAGCTCACAGCAACCTCCAACTCCTGGGCTTAGGCGATTCTCTTGCATCAGCCTCCCGAGTATTTGGGACCACAGGCCCCCACCACCACGCCTGGCTATTTTTTTGTTGCACTTCGGCTGGGGCTGGGTTTGAACCTGCCACCCTCAGTATGGGGGCGGGCGCCTTACTGACTAAGCCACAGGCGCCACCCTAAATCACCTATCTTAAATAGCTCTAAGATTAAAGGATACCATGGACAAAAAACAAATGGAAATAAGAAGACAAATATTTCAACAAATAGAGAACGTCAACAAAGATAATTTAAAAAGAACAAAATAAAAATTCTGAAATCAAACAATATAATAGCCGAAATGAGAAAATTATCATATAGTTCCAACCGCACATTTGAACAGGCAGAAAAAAATTCTGTATTTTTTAGCTTCCTTTTATTCAAAAGAATGTTATGTTTATAAAATACTTTTAATTTTTTTCAAAGTAAAGTATGATTATGGTTTTTGAACAATAGGCAAAAAGGCAAGAAAGCTTCTAAGAAAATCATTAAATAAATTTGAACAAAATAATAGGAATAGTATGAACAGAAAGCCAATAATAGAACTGGTTTTTAAAAGTTACATGACTTTTAATAATATATTCTATACAATGGAATATTATTATTCACCCATAAAAAGGAATGAAGTTTTGATACATGGAAACAACACAGATGAATCCTAAGAACACTAAGTTAAATAAGTAAGAAACAAAAAGAAAAGTGTTATATAATTCCATGTACATTAAATACCTAAAATAGGTAAGTTTATGAAGTAAGAACATATATTAAAGGTTACCAGAGCAGACGGAAGGAAAAGTGGGGAGGTGCTTCAAAATGGATATTCTGAAGAGCTTTGGTTGGGGTGATGAAAAATTTAGACAGGACTGACAGTTGGACAACCACTGCTGTTCATCTTGCTACTAAATGTTCTATGAAGAATAGTAAGGCAAACAAAGGAAATCAAAGTTATAAATAACTAAAACGAAGAAATAAAACTGTCACTATTTGCAAATGACATGAATGCCTATATTGGAAATTCCAAGAAATCTATGAAAACATCGCTGGAGCTATTGTGAGATCAGCTAGGTCACGGGATGTAAGATCAACATTCAAAAATAACTGTATTTTTCTATACTACATGTTAGTAACAAAGATATAGAAACCAAAATTTAAAAATACATCATTTACACTCATTAAACATGATTGGCTATGTAAATTTAACAAACTATGTACAAGACTAACATTCTGAACCCAACAAAACACTGATGAAAGAAGTCAAAGATTTAAATATAGAGACATAACATGTTCATGGACTGGAAGATTCAGCAAGATTGTAAAGGTACCAACTCTCTCCAAATTGACGTATCGGTTTAATGCAATTCCTTTAAAATCCCAGCGATATTTTTGTAAACAAAAATGAGATCATTCTAAAATTTAAATGAAAGGCAAAGAAGTTGAAATAGCTTGAAAATGTTTTTTGAACACAGAAAAATAAGCTAGGAAGAATCACTCTATGATTTCAAGATTCATTATAGCCACAGTAATTCAACACTGTGTGATACTGATGGTTTGGTCGACACATAAATCCTGAAACAGAAGAGAAAACCCAGAAAAAGCCCTAAACAAGTATAGCCAACTGATTTTAAAGGAAGGTGCAAAAGGCAATTCAATGGAGAAAGAATAATCTTTTTAGCAAATGCTGCTAGAGCAACTGGATATCAATAGGCACCATACACATTAACTGACACCTAAATTTCATACATTAGACAAAATTTAACTCAAAATTCATCACAGTTCAAATCTAAAATATAAGACTATAAAATTTTTAGAGAATAACATAGAAGAATATTTTTAGGACCTGGAACTTGGCTAAAAAGTTCTTAGCCATAACAATAAAAACAGATATCTCCAGTCAAGATAAAATTAATAAATTGGGCTTTAACAAAATTAAAACTTTTGCTCTGGGGAAGACCAAAAGTTAAGAGGTTGAAAGATAAGCTAGAGACTGGGAGAAAATATCTTCAAATCACATACCTGACAAAGGACTCATATCTAGACTATATAAAGCACTCTAACAAATCCACAGTAAAAGAGCAAACAATCCAATCAGAGAACAGGCAGAATACATGAAAAGACATTGGACCAAAGATGATCTATGAATGGCACAAAGAGATATCCCTTCACAGCTGTCAGAAAAGCTAAAATAAAACATTGTGGTAATACCAAGTGCTGGTATGGATGCAGAGAAATTAAATCTGACACACACTGCTTGTGGGGAGTAAAATGGTACTGCCCCTCTGGAAGACAGGTTGGCAGTTTATCATGAAACTAAGCATACATTTAGGATATTGTGCACCAACTGCACTACTGGGAAATTACCCAGGAAAATGAAGACTTACGTCCATACCAAACCTTTACACAATTGTTAATACCAGCCCTATTTGTAATAGTCACAAACTGAAAACAGCTAAATATCCCTCAGCAATAAACTATAATAAATTCATATCATGAAATACTACTAAGCAATAAAAAGAAAAAATTATTAATACACGTGACAATCTGGACAGATACCACAACATTCCTTCAGAGGAAGAAAATCAATCTGACAAGATCCCATACAATGTAACTCAATTTTATATAATGTTCTCAAAATGACAACAAAATAAAGATGGAAAACAAATTAATAGATCAAGATTTAGAAATGGTGAGGTTAAGACGGTGAATGTGGTTATATCTGTAGTAATGAAATACTTGTCTATCCTGGCATTTAAAGTAGGTAACTATCAAAACATCAGCTAACCACCAAACTAAGAGATATACTGGGTTCAGTAAAATATATTATTAAGTTTAATTTCAACTATTTCTTCTTACTTTTTAAATATGATTACCAAAAAATTTAAAATTACTTCTGGCTCATTTCACTTATTTATAATTTATTCATTTTTGAACAAAGGGTTTCATTCTGTTGCCCAAGCTGAAGCACAACGGCACAATCATAGTTTATTATAGTCCCAAATTCCTGGCCAAGTGTTCCTTCCAAGTAGGTAGGAATACAGGCACACAACACCATAACCAACTAATTTTAAAAAAGAAAATATTGTGTAAAGACAGGGTCCTACTATGTTGCCCAGTCTGGTCTCAAACTCCTGGCCTCAAGTGATCCGCCTGCCTCTGAAAATGCTGGGGTTACAAGCGTAAGCTACTACGCCTAGCCCTGAACTTATTTGATATTTTTATCAATAATGTTGTTTTGAAGCTAATAATCCAGCTGGCCAACAGAAAGAATATATAACAGTTATAGAACAGGCATTTGCTAAAAGGTATTAACCAATAGTTCAGAAACAGAAGTGGCAGTCGAATCAAAGATTTCTTTGTAAAAAAATAAGATCTACACTGGATCTGGAAGACCTGGGAAGATGTTACCATGCATTTGAAAACAGAAAAGGACCTCTGGTAAGAAAAATCAAAAAGATATAAAGAATGGTGGAAATCCTGGCTAAATGAGAAGAAAAGAAAAAGTAGAGAAATAAAGATATTGTAAAGGGATTCTGAGAAAAAAATCAAAATGCAGGACGGTTTATTCGCTTATTAAGGGAGAAGTAAGGAGCCTGATTAAATTGTTTTCTGAAAGAAAACAGCATGTTAATAGTAAGTAAAACGATTAGAGCAGAGAAAAAACACTAGTTGGTTATTACACGAATCTAACATAACAAGAATCTGTAAAAAATGAGACTAGAGAAGAAAATTAAAAAGACAGCAAGACACACTAGTCAGAGACTATTTAAACTGTAAGATGGAAAATCTCTTTTATACAATTTATCAGTTAACTTCCCCACTAGAGCGCTTGTCCTAAAACACAGATGTCTCAGGTATACCAAAGACAGACAAATAAAAAAACCTGTGACTTTTTAAAGAAAGACATTTCTGGGCAGCGCTTGTGGCCCAGTGGGTAGGGCGCCAGCCCCATATACCAAGGGTGGCAGGTTCAAACCCGGCCCCAGCCAAACCGCAACAAAAAAACAGCCAGGCATTGTTGCAGGCACGTGTAGTCCCAGCTACTCGGGAAGCTGAGGTAAGAGACTCGCTTAAGCCCAGGAGTTGGAGGTTGCTGTGAGCTGGGTGACGCCAGGGCACTCTACTGAGGGCGAGTAAGTGAGACTCTGTCGCTACAAAAAAGTGAGAAAATGAAAGAAAGACATTTCTTAATAGTATTCAAGGTCCTACAACTTCTGATCTTCTTTCTAAGTCCACATATGCCACGTTCCTCTATGTAATCACAAGGTAACTCTCATATTTCCTTGTTTTACCCACACTTTTCCCCCTACATGGGCAAATATACTCACATATACACATAAAGACAAACTTATACTTCTCTGTGGCTCAACTTCATCTTTACCTCCTTGTTAAGACCTAATGAAACATTTCTTTGCAAAATTAATAGTATCCTCCTCTCTGATTCCACACTTTTGGGGACATCTACTACGTATTACATTTAACATGACACTATATAGGAAAAAGATGATTGAAAAAAGATATGAAGGCTCTTTAAAATATAAGCAATTTAAGAATATAATATGAGACAGGAGTATAATTTCTCATCCTCTTAGACATCTAAATTATAAAGCAACTCCCATTATCAATTACACTGCCAGTGTCCCTTTATAAAGAAATACACATCTCTTAACATAAAATTTAGGGGTAAATGTTAAGTACACTAACAAACTAGTATGCTTTCTTTTATTATACAGTAAGAGCAGTAAGCCATCATATTATCCTTTTTACCTTGGCTTCCAGAAAGTTAAAAATTAATTCAAAAATGAAACTTTGATAACTATATGTGCCTTAATTATCTCCTTTCTTTATACTGTTTTCCTGCTTACTTTTTGCTTTCTATCTATATACAGATATCTTTTACTGTAAGGCAATTAATATTATTTTCAAAAGCACATAAAATTTAAATTATAAAGCTATTAATTTACTGATTTCTGAAAATGAATCCTCTTACGAGCAAGCTATATTCATATGTAAATTTATAGGGAGATAAAAATAATGGGATAATGAAATAAACTGAAACATAGTAATTAAGAATCACCGTTTGTGAATACTTACATGTGGCATACTTTATATATACAGCCTCATTTAATTCTGTAATTCTGCACAATGGGTCTCTCAAATAAGAAAACTGAGGTCATCACAAATTAAAGAACCACCCCAAGGACCTAGAATTTAAATCTATGTCTTCTCAATACTACAGAGAATTAAGCACACCAGTATTCGAGAAACTATGCCCTGAGACACGTATATGCACCTCTACCAATCACCTAACTTTCAAGATCTGCTGTTAACCACTAGCATGTAAAATAAATGACTGTTAGACAAGTGTTTAGTAAACAACAAGAAAATACTTTATAATGTGGATGTAAAAGTTAATGATCCTGCAAAATAGAAAATTATTCGTTTCCTTTTATTTTAATTAGTCCTCGCCACAAATCATTCCTATTGGCAATCTTTCAGTGGTATGGAAATAACTACAACCAAGAGTGTAACAAACACTGCCACAAATATGGTCCATATCATATAGTAAGTACCCTACATCAGAATATATGTTTCAAATACAATGAAAACAACACCAAGTTTATCAAAATCGGTATAACGTTATACTTTTATAACTGTTTTCTGAGAGTGTAAGAACAGATATAGCAAGTATATCTGAATGCGAGCAGCCAAGGGATAAGTAAATTGAGGGAAAAGTGTTAACTGCCAAACCACTGCATCCCTCATTTACCCTTACCCCCTTGAATTTAATTATGTTTTTCTCGTGTGTGGGTGTGTAGTTCAGTGGTTCTCAACCTTCCTAATGCTGTGACCCTTTAATACGGTTCCTCATGTTGTGGTGACCCCAATCATAAAATTATTTTTGTGAATAAAATAATTTAATATTTAATAAATTTATGGCTGGAGGTCAACACACCATGAGGAACTGTATTAAAAGGTCATACCATTAGGAAGGTTGAGAACCACTGGCTGTAGTTGTCTACTGACTTGATATTAGTATTGCATACAGTGGGTAGGTACTTGCTTTTCCATTCTTACAAGACTTTACTAAGAAGTATGTTCTTTAACTACATCCAGGTTAACACAAAAGATGTAAAGTCTCCATCTTTTTAGGGCTGAATAGTATTCTATGGTATCTATTTACCATGTTTATTAATCTATTCATGGGTGGATAGGCACTTGATCGTGAATTGAGCTGCAATGAACATTCTAGTATAAATGTCCTTATGATAAAATAATCTTTTTTCTTCTGAGTAGATATTTAGTAATGGGATTGCGGGATCAAAGGGAAGGTTTACTTTTAGCTATTTGAGGATTCTCCATGCTTCTTTCCATAAAGGTTGTATTAATTTGCAATCCCACCAGCATTATAAAAGTGTTACCCTCACTCTACATCCATGCCAGCACCTACAGCTTTGGGACTTTGTGATGTAGGTTAATCTCACTGGGGTTAGGTGCTATCTCAGGGTGATTTTCATTCGCATTTCACTGGTGGTTAGGGACAATGAGCATTTTTCATTGTTTGTTGGTCATTCATCTTCTGTCTTCTTCAGAGAAGATTCTGTTCATGTGTCTTGCCCACTCATAAATAGGATTGTTGGCTCTTTTCTTATTAAGTTGACTTCTCTGAAGATTTTAGTTATCAGCCCTTTGTCGGATTCCTAGCATGCAAATATCTTCTCCTATTCTCAAGGTTGTGTGTTAGCTTTAGTTGTTGTACCCTTTAGCTATGCAGAAACTTTTTAGCTTGATGATGTTCCATTCATTTATTTTAGTGTTGCTGTAATTCTCAAGAGCATCTGGACCCATATCTCTCATCACTTACAAAAATTGACTCTCACCGAATAAAATATTTAAATATAAGACATGAAACAATAAAAATTCTAGAATAAAATGTGGGAAAAACTCTCTATGATATTGGCCTTGGAAAGCACATTCTTTTCAAGTACACAAAAATATTCACCAAAATATGACTGCCTCAGACTGCAAAGGAAATCTCAATGAATTACAAAAGACAAATCATACAAAGTGTGACATCTGCTCACAACAGAAAGAAAAATTAATTTAAAATACATAAGAAAAAACACTAAATACTTGGAAACTTCTTAATAACTGTAGGTCAAAAAGAAGTCACCAAGCAAATTAGAAAAAATTTTGAGCAGGATAAAAATGATAATGCAACATATCAAAATGTATTGAATACAGTTAAAATAGTGCTTTAGGGAAATTTATAACATTAAATGCTTATCTAAAGAAGAAAGATTTCAAATCAGTGACCACAGTTTCCACATTAAGAAACCAGTAAAAACGGCAGGGAGCAGTGGCTCCTGCCTGTAATCCTAACACTCCAGGAGACCCAGGCAGGTGGACTGCCTGAGCTCACAGGTTCCAGACCAGCCTGAGCAAGAGCAAGATCTCGCCTCTAAAAATACGTGGACGATGTGGTGGGCACCTGTAGTCCCAGCTACTTGGGAGGCGGAGGCAAGATGATCAGTTGAGCCCAAGAGTTTGAGGTTGTTGTGAGCCGAGACACCATGGCACTCCATCCAACATCACAAAGTGAGACTCTGTCTCAAAAAAATAAAAATAAAAAACTAGTAATGAAGAACAAATTAAACCAAAATAAGTCAAAGAAAAAAATATATAACTAAACCAAGAGAAAAAAATCAAATTATAAAACCCAGCAAAACAACATAGAAAACTGATGAAACCAAATGCTAATTCTTTGATTTATGGACATGAATCAAGGAGAGGAAGGGGGAGGGGAGTGTGGGAGTGTAGAGGGAGAGAAAAAGAGGAAACAAAAATTAGCATTAAAAAAATGAGTTATGACTATAGATCGGTAGAGGAAGACACTATAAAAAATAGTAAATGATTCTTCTGAACAACTTTATGCCTATAAATTTGACGACTTACATGAAAAAGACAGATTCTTTGAATCTATAAACTACCAAAGGTTATTTAAGAATAGGTAATCTAAACAGTCCTGTATCTATTGTAGAAATTAAATTTGTAAGTTACAAAGCTTCCTGCAAACAAAACCCCAGACCAAGATGATTTCACAGATTAATTCTATCAATCACTTATGAAAGAATTATCTTTTACCAAATTTCAGCAGAGGGAATACTAAACTCGTGGACCAACCATATCATGATTAAAAAAAAAACAGAAAAATATACCAGAAGAAAGAAAACTATAGCTAAATAACCCTCATGAATATAGAAACAAAGCACTTCAAATATATATCAAAGAAAATCCACCAACATATTGAAACCAAAAAAATCAGACATCATCACCAAATTGGTTTTATCCCAAGAATGTACAGACAGATCATCACTCAATCAAAAAAAAAAAAAAAGTCCAAGGACATAATTCCCCATATTAGCAGACTATAAAAGAAAAGCCATATAACCATCTCAAAAGATATAGAAAAAGTATTTGACAAAATTCAAGCCTATTCATTACAAAAACTCTCAGCAAACTAGAAACAGCAAGGATCATCATCAACCATATAAAAGGCATCCATAAAAAAGCTACAGCTAGCCTCATATTTAATGATGAAAGACTGCATACACTTGACCTAAGATTAGGTACAAGGCAAGGATGTCCTCTCCTACCACTTCTACTAAGCAATATCTTGGATGTCCAATCAAATGCCAAACAGCAAGAAAAATGAGAGAGTAAAAGGCATAATGATATTGAAATAAACCCACACAAATAAAAAAAAAATCAATAGATGATCAATTGATATTAGACAAACCTGTCAAGATAAATAACAGAGAAAGAACATTACTTATAACAAATAATGAGAAACTGGGTGTCCAAATGAACCTTGACCCTTACTTTATATCATATGCAAACATAAGGGATAAAAATCTATAATACTTCAAGGAAAAACCTTTCCTCTTAGCTCAGGAAAATATTTTTAAAATAGGCCACAAAGAACAACTATATACAAAAAAACTGATAAATTAGACTTATGCAAAATTATTATACTACTGAGAGCATGAAAAAATAAACCACAGTCTGGGAAGAAACACAGGCAGTCCCCAGGTTACGAATAAGATAGGTTCAGTAGGTTTGTTCTTGAGTTGAATTTGTACATAAGTCGGAACAGGTACATTTACCTTATTACCTGTAATATAACTTGTATTCATAAGTGCAAATCATATGCCAGTCAGATATTTGTAACTTAAGGACTAACTGTAATAGCTTCCATTTATAAGTATGAGTTGTACATGGCAGATGTTTGTAACTCAGAGACTGCCTGTATTCGCAAATTATGTTGCTCTCCCAATAGAACTCATACCCGGAATATATAAAAATCTCACACATCTCAATAACCAAGTCAAACAACCCAAGTTTTTCAAGTGGACAAAAGAGTTAAACGGTTATTTCAAGAAAAATTTTAAAAGTACATGAAAAGATACTTAATGTCACTAGTTATTAAGAAGATACAAACTAAAACCACAGTAAACTATCACTATACATCTACCATATTCAAACCTAAAAGACTGACAATACGAAGTGCTGGAGAGGATAAGAAATAAGTGGGATTCTCATACACGCCTTTTACCAAGACAAAATGACAGCCACCCAGAAAACAATTAAGCAAGTTTCTTACAATGGTTTAAGTTTCTTATAACACTTATGGATTCATTTACACATTGATCCCAGAAATTCCACACTTACATATCACCCAAGGGAATTAAAAACATAGTTTCATGTAAAAAATAGTCTACAAATGGAAACAACCCTACTGGATAAAACACATTCCAGCTTAATTCTAGCTTTATCACTTTATTTAATAAAAAATTTCTATGTAGCTACTGTGAACCAAGCACTATACAAAATAGTCACTCATAGGTCAGTTCCCCAAAGGGCCAGGTTTCCCCCACTCCCAGGCCTTTCACTCACGGCTCCCTCTGTCTGCCATGCTCTTTTGCTGGCTCTCTGCAAGACTTGTTCTAATACTGCTGTTCTCAGTTTGAGTTGCTGCCTCTGCAAAGGGGCATTCCCTGACCACACTACCTACAGCACTGGATGATTCCACCGTTCTGCAGCAAAACACATTATTTCATTTATAGCACTATACAACATGTACTTTCATCTCCTTTTAGATGGGTAATAAGTATATACAACTTAATGGGGCCAAGTACAAATTCCTGATCTTCTTTCCATCCCAACCCCCAAATTAAATCCTTTAGCAGACTTCTCAGTGTCAGTCAATGGCAATGTCATTTGTCCAGTCAGTCAACCAGAAACTTCAGTATCATTCTCAACTCCTTTCCTTCTCACACCCCTAGACCCAAATGTCTAGCAAATTGGGTTACCTGTACCTTCAAAATAGTATCTAAAATCTGGTCAATTCTTTCTACTTGTACTGCTACCACCCTGATCTGAAAGAGTATTTCCCTCTTGTCTGGGATACTGAAAGAAACTTCTCAATGGCTTCAATGGTCTCTCTGTATCCAACCTCAAGACCCAGGGTGCATTCCAGGTGCTAAAATATCAGATTTAATAGGAGCAATAGGCGTGCTAAGCAGATCATGTCTCTCCTCCACTCAAAACACTCTAATGGCTTCCCAACTCAGTTCCAGTAAAATCCAATTCATATAGCATTCTCAAAGTCAAGAGTTAACCTACCAGTTTCCACTCCAGCCACACTGCTGTTTGGACATTTTCAATTCATTCTTGCTACAGGGTCTTTATACTTTCTGTTCCCTCTGCCCAGTATCTTTATGGCTATCTACCTTCAGGTCTCTCTTCAGATGTCACCTTATCAAAGATGCTTTCCCTACACCACTTTACTTAAAACAGCCCTCAATATGCCAGCACTCACTCTATCTGTTCCTGCATTATGCCCACTGCAGAAATTTCCACATTTTGAGATGCTATGTATTTTAGGTGTATGTTTATTTCATACCAACTATCCCTAGAATGTAACCTCCGTGGAGAACAGAGAATTTCTTCTGCTTTGTACTCTTCTACACCTCTAGCACCTTGCACATATCTGCCATTCAATAAATGCTTCAATAAAATGATTTAGTTATTTAGCAAATGACTCATACTGAGAATCAGAAAATACGGATGAAATATAAAAGCAGTATTTGAGGACATCAGAGAGAACTACCAAGACAACTGGAAACTGCAAAACCATATCAAAAGAGGAAGCCCAGACATGTAAATCCAAAATTTAGGCTATTTTCTCCCTTGAGTCATATGCCCACTACAAAAGCAAGAGTTAGAAAACGCCAATGTTCTAAAGTAACTGCTAGAAAATCTTCCCAATCTTTGCCTCTAAAGAAGACAGCTTTATTATCATGGTCACGAAAAAAAATCTTCCCTGTGCCCAAACTATATCTATTTTACAAGGCTATTTGCTAAACAAACAATCTATATCCTTGAAAAGATATATATTAATCTAAATAATTATTTAGATTAATTAAACAATGTTTATCTATATTAAACAATGATATGAGACATGCAAAAACACAATGGAATATTATCTCCCAAAATACAGTTCACCATTTTACATGTAACACTTCACACAGTACTTAACATACAGTTCATAATAAATATTAACTAAGAGAACAATAGATATATGATAAATGAAGTAATAAAAAATTAGCAAAACAGTAAATGTCATCATAAAATGCTAAATCATTTAACTCTCTTAAGCTTTATAAAAATAAAGACGAAAGCTCTATTTTTAGTCTATCTTGTGCATAACCGCATTATGTCAACTTTGCAAATTCGCACCCTTTGTTCTATTAACTCTTCTTTTAGAGTTAATTCAGTTAATTCAGAAATGTTAGAAATTAATCTAAATTGTTCTAAATTCTCTTCTTTTAGATCTGTAACCACATAGCACCTTTGTCACATCATGTACCCAGTGGCATTATTATGATTTTTCTGTTGAGTAATGGACTTGCTGAAATATTTAAGCTACCATGCAGATCAAATAAATGCACTGATATTTTCTACAGAAATACTAACATATCCCTAATCCACAAAGAACTGCTTCCCAAATGGGAAGTAAAGATGCCTAGTCTTTCTGAGGAGTGGGTAGTTCCTCTCTGACTGCCTCGTGTTTCATCCTTTGCCCACTTACACACCTCTCACATAAAGCACGTACCCTGCATTTTCTTTATATATCAGACTTTTCTGCCATCTTTGTGTTTTCTATTTATCCACATTTTTCCTATGCATGATCATCCTTTCTTGCCATTTTGGATTGAGTTTGTTCAGTTCACTGCATTGCGCTTAGAGAATGCTGTTTATATTATTTCCACTCTTTGCAATTTACTAAAGCTTTTTTTGTTTTGTTTTTGTTTTTTTGAGACAGAGCCTCAAAGCTGTCGCCCTGGATAGAGTGCGATGACATCACAGCTCACAGTAACCTCCAACTCTTGGGCTCAAGTGATTCTCGTGCCGCCGCCTCCCAAGTAGCTGGTACTACAGGTGCCCACCACAACGCCGGGCTATTTTTTGGTTGTAGCTGTCTTTGTTGTTTGGCAGGCCCAGGCTGGATTTGAACCCGCCAGCTCAGGTGTATGTGCCTGGAGCCTTAGCCACTTGAGCCACAGGCGCTGAGCCTAAAGCTTTTTTTGAGTTTACTAAAGATTTGTATGTTCAATGTTCATTAATGCTCAAGGTGTATTTAATAACAAGACAGAATCTCCTAATGTCAGTGTTTATAGTTTAATATAAATGAGATCAAATCTATCAATCACATTTTGAACGTATATCCTCCAAACATTTGTTTCATAAATGTGATGTGTCTTGAATAGAAAATGTTAAAATTTCCAATTATTAATGTGTCTATCTTTTTCCTCCTTGCACATTCTAGTTTCTTTTTAAAAGCTGACCAGGCCTACAATGTGCAAGAATAATTCACATTATTAAATGTCTTCAGCATTATAAATTGCTTTTCTTAATGGTTTTTAATGTGAATTCTACCTTGGCTTTCTCTTCTCACAATTCTTGGCTTCTCTTTATTTACATGTATATCTGGTACTTTTCTGATCACTTTTGTTGTATTAAATTTTCTGAGTCATTTTCACGTTTAGCATGTACAAGTCTTTTATATATAACATACAGTTGAATTCTGCCTTATTAGCCAAGTTGGAAATCTTTTATTTCAATAGATGAATTAAGCTCATTTTTTATTGATAGGATTAATGTATGTTCTCAATTGTATCCTACAATTTTATAAGAACACCTTTCATAAATATTTCAGAAATACCAAGCTGCGGTCCATGTATCTCCTCTCTTTTATGTTTCTTGTGGTAATTAGAAAGGTTTGTATGTTTATCCTAACACTCTCCTTTGTCTGAATGTCGGTGTGTGTGTGTATTTAATCCCCTCTGTCAGGCACCCTTAATGATCCCACTCTCAGCACCACTGAAATTAATCAGCAACATCATCTTCCTTGGAAACTCCTATTATCCTTATTTTCTTCTCTGCTCGTCTTCCATACTTTCCCAGAAACCTGTATCTTTCCAATTTAATATGATTTTCTTCATTCTTATCCTTTTTATATTATGCTTTCCTTGCTGCATTTTCTGAGCTGCCAATTCCTTTGTTCCATCTAACTGACTCTTAATTTTTCATTCTATTTTTAATTTGTCCAAAGTTCTATTAGGTATCTTTACATACTCTTACTGCCTAGCCATCTCATTCATAAGCTTTCTGTTTCTTACAGCATTCTTCAGAGCTTCTATCACTGTCCTTTATCTCAGCCTACAATTTTTGGTTAGTGTCTTCCTCTGACTGTAGCCAATCATTTCTTCATTTTCCCTGGGTATGTTACTCAGTCATTAGCCTCTTTTATCTCACAATATCATTTTGTGGACTGACAGTGCAATCATTCTAAATGCCCATGTTTAAAGTAGATGGTTTCTCTTCAACTACTAAAAAAAGAGAAGTGGGAACAGAATAGAGTTCCTAGCCTCACTATTGTTACCAAAACATATCAAAAAAGTAGGAGACTCTCAAATGTAGCCTCATCCCTGCTACTTATAGTGACACATCTCTGGTCACTCACCTACTAGGTTTTTGCATGATCTCTCTCCTTTACTCAGAGCTCCTGCCCTGATCAAAATGTGTTTGTTCCCATAAATTTCTCCTCCTTACAGAATTTAACTTCGTTGAGCATTTTAGAGAATACTAAAGGCTCAGGGAACTCCTGTACTCTCAGAGCTTTCCACAGTCTCCCCCTGTGCGCACAGTTTGTAAGCTCCCTCCCAATACAACTACTGTATTCAGATAGGTGAGCTCTCCATTCCAAGAGTACCTCTCTTTGGGAGGTGAACACTTACTGGTAATTTGTGAGCTCCTCAGATCTCAGGACAACTCACGGTCTCTCTGCCTTTAATCACTCCTTGTCAACAGCTATTCTCCCATCATTCTTGCTGCTGTCCACTGTTGGACCCAACCCACTCACAGGCAGTGGGATATACTATCAACTATTTTAATATTTAATTGGCACATAATTATACATAGTTATAGAGTACAGAGTGGTATTTCAATACACATAATGTGTAACACTCAAATCAGGGTAATCAGCATATTTATCACTTCAAACATTTATCATTTCTTTCTATTGGGAATTCCAAACTCCTCTTCTAGCTGTTTGAAAGTATACAATGAATTATTGTTAACGATAGTCACCCTACAGCATTACAGAACACTAGAACTTACTATCCCTATCTGGCTGTTATTTTCTGTCCTTTAACAAACTTCTCCCCATCCTCCTCCTTCTCTACCCTTCCCCCTCTAGTAACCACTATCCTACTATTTACCTTTTTTATTTAGTTAGCACATACCAGTGAGATTTCATTTAACATGAGGACCTCCAGTTCCATCCATCTTGCCCAAAATGACAAGACTTAATAGTGTTCCTTGTACATATTCCACACTTTCTTTATCCATTCATTTGTTGATAAACATTTGGTTTGACTCCGTATCTTGGCTATTGGGAACAGTACTATCATAAACATGGTGATTCAAAATATCTCCTTAACACACTCATTTCCTTTCCTTTAAATACATGCCCAATAGTGGGATTTCTAGATAATATGGTGGTGGCGGGTCTATTTTTAGTTTTGTGAGGAACCTCCATACTTTTCTCCACAATCGTTGTGCTAGTTTACATTCCCACAAATCACAAGAGTTCCCTATCCCCTTTTCAGCACAACTTTGCCAGCATTTGTCACTTCCTTCAGTTACTCTAGTAGCTCTGTTTTTCTGAGAATTTTGTAGAGATTCATGAACTATGCCACAAGCTAGGCACAATGGCATAAGCCTGTACTCCCAGCTGCTCAGAAGGCTGAGGCAAAAAGATTGCTTGAGTCCAAGATTTTAGAGTCCCACCTGAGCACAGTAATAAGACTCTACCTCTGTAACGACAACAAAAAACTATGCTACCATTGTTGCCATACACCCAAGTGTTTCTCAAGATTCGTTGTTTTGTTTTTTTTTAATTCAAACTTACACCAAAAAAGAGAAGGAAATAAAATATGACAGTTTTATCCACTATCGGTATCACTGGCATATTTACTTAAAAAAAGAAACACCTAACTATGAAATATGTTAAGGAAGTTTTTTCTTCAATAACATTATGAAGATGAAGCAAAAAGTCCCTTGAATTTTCACACTTTCTCATCTCAAGCCCTTCCCTTCTACTTCCTAAAGGATTCATGCTTTTGAAATCTGTAAATATGTATCTTTATATTTATAAACATGCATATGTGGGCATTTACACAACACACACACACACATATATCTAACAATCCTTCAGTCCCCACCCCCGGACCAAGGACCAGCGCCCGTCTGTGGCCTGTGAGGCAGCAGTGCAGCAGTGGGCACAAAGCTTCATCTGTGTGAGTAGCAGCTCCCCGTTGCCTCTGTCACCACCTGCATTAACTCTGCCTCCTTTTAGATAAGTAGCAGCATGGATTCCCACAGGAACGTGAATCCAACTGTAAACAGCACATGTGAGGGATCTAGGGTTCGTGATCCTTCTGAGAATCAAATATCTGATGGTCTGAGATAGAGCTACAGGGGTGATGCTAGTGCTGGGGAGTGGCTGCAAATACAGACCATCAGCGGCAGAGGATTTTCACTGCTCAGAGACCATTAATAAAACAATTGCTTACAGATTAAGCTGCATCTGCGTTAGGGTGGGTTGTATAATTATTTCATTATACATTACAATGTAATAATAGAAATAAAGTGCACAAGAAATGTAATGCACCTGAATCATCCCAAAACCATCTGCTCCATGCCCAATCTGTGGAAAAATTGTCTTCCTCAAAACCACTCCCTGGGGCCCAAAAGGTTGGGGACCACTGTAATAATCCATGTGAAATGTTTACAAAGTATCTACCACATAGTTAATGCTTACAAGTGGCATTATTAAGAGTTTATACATAGATTTGTTTTTTACTAGCCAAGTCCAATGTTACTGAGTGAATCTATCTTCTTCCAGAAAGGACCAGAACCTTAGCATATTATTATATTTTGTTCTCCTCTATACTTTCTCTCCCAATGCCCATGTAAAATTTTCAATTATATTTGAATTTAACCGCATGTTTTACTGCTTTCTTTGTGCATCACTACACCCTGTATCCATTATTTTATCTCAGTTCATTGCTCTTCTTGCTAGAGTACATCCATTAGTAATTCTTTCAGCAATGATCTATGAACAGCATGGTTTCTAAGTCCTTATATGCCTAAAGTTTTCCTCATTTTTATCTTATTCTAAAAAGTTAATTTGTTTGGATAGGACATTACTAGATTCAATGTTATTTTCCCCCAGACTTTTAAAGATGTTTCTGCACCCAATGTTGCTGCACATAATTTCTTGGTATTTTAAAACACATGTAAATGTATATATAATAAGTAGATAGAAGGAAGGTATCCATGGACAGTAAGCACCACAATCTAGTGTGCACTGCCCTGATTAACAGTGAAGGAACGTGCTGTATAATGGTAACAAGTCTGGTCTGAGATCGACCAGCTGAGTTAAAATTCAGACACTGACACTGAATGCATAAACTTCGGCAAGTTACTTAATACACAGCTGAGTTCAGCTTCCACATCTGTAAAGTTTAGATAATAATAGTACCTCTGTCTAATAAAATTGTTGTCAGGTTTAAGGAAACCATTCAAATAAATGAATTGAAATTCATAACGTTGAATCAAAAAAGAAAAAAAACCATAAAAATTCAAACATGAGCTTTCATTTTATAAATTTTATAAATGTGTTAAAAAATCATAACTGAACAACAAATGGTTGAGATAAGCACATCTTTTGAAAACATGTAAAAAGGAAAGAAATGATAAATACAATATTAATGAAATGAGTTACTCTAAAGAAGAGAAACAAACGGGATTGGAAAGTAATACAAAGGGAGCTTCAACAACATTGAAAATATTTAGACGACATTGAGAGGACAGGAGTAACTCCATTCTGTCCCCTGCCACCATCTTAGATCCCCTTAACCTACTGCCCTAGGTTCTTAGATAAACCTCAAACACCTGGACCCTGACTCTAGCCAATTAAGTCTTAGCAGGAAAGTCCCCAAAACCCCAGTTAGCCAATAGGGCAGCATAAGAAGTAGGTCAGCCAACCCCATGCTTGCTAGAGTTGAAAACCCCAACCCATTTTGTAACCACAATAACAACCCCTGTAACCTGGGAGTCAGGGCTCTCAGCCCAGATCCGCTGCGTCGGAGCCCCTGAGAGACCAGGTTCGAGCTTGAATAAAGGCTCTTTGCTTTGGCATCGGACTCAGCTCCCTGGTGGTCTTTGGGGATTACGAGGTCTGGGCATAACAACATGTCAGAGGGTGGGTTTGTGTATATTACTTTAGTATTAAGAACAGGGTCTTAATGAGGAAAAGAAGTTAAAAAACACATATCTTCTTATCACGGCATACCTGATCACAAGTTTTCATATGCACTGGAAAACATCTGCACCAAGATATTGGAAGTGGCAACTCTCAGAGAATAATTCATACTTACTTGAAATCTGTTTCCTTTGTATTTTCTAATTTTTCTATTCCAAACATGTACTATTTACATAATAAAAAAATGTGCTGAGAAACACTAAGAATCCACATAAAATGAAGGAACATAGGTTTCTATAAATCAGTCAAGATTATTATGTGACTTTCTCCCCCAGCATTGCCAAGCAGCCATATATACATATATGTTTATATAAATTATTAAAAAAAAAAAAAAAGAGTGCCATGGTCAAATAAGCTAAAGAATCTAACATATACATGAATAACTACAGCAGTATTCAATTGGTCTGAACTTCACAGAAAGAAAAATCAACTGGAGGGATACAAGAAACCAAATACCTTTATACATTCTTAGGAATGGTAAAACATAACACATAACTATAGTCCAGAAAGGAGGGAAGAGGAAGGAGAGAGGAGGGGAGGGGGGAGACAGCAAGAGGGAGGGTTGGGGGGGACCTCACCTAATGTGCATAAGGCAATGATACGTTTCTTAACTATTAAGAATAGAGTATGAATGTCATACAACGACAAATATATAAGCAGCGAGGTGATGGTTACGTTAATCAGTTAGGTGTAAGTATTACACATTGTATATCAAATCAGCACTTTGTACCTCATAAATGCATTAATGTACACAGCTATGATTTAATAAAGAATTTTAAAAAAAGAAACCAGATACCTCAATAAGAACAACTGTCAGATTACTGAAAGTAGACCACAGAAAGGTATGTTGATATCAGAATAGGTAATTATATAGCATTCCAAAATTTCAAAAACAATATGGTGATTCCAGGGTTCAATGTCTAGCTATAAATGCTGGTTGCTAAAATGGCATGCAAATACAAGTCATTAGAACAGGAAAAAAACTGAGAGGCCTGCTATGGAGGGAACATTCACCTGTGAAGTGAAATTGCCCATGATGCGTAGGGAGAGACAGGCTAGAAAGAAAAACTGTAAGACAGACATCAAAGGTTCTTGAGAGATATCCTAGAGATTAATGCAAACGGCAACAAAGAATAACTATGATAAAGCAGGTATAGCACCTCAAAGCCAGAAGACTGCTGAAAGAAGGTCATTTTTGAAAAAGTTGTCTGGAAGAAAATTATCTGGAGAATACCAAGCTCTTCATTCATCACTCATCATGAAGTACAGAAGACTTATAAGAATGAAAAGCACTTAGATTACTGATAAAGGGGTAAAGACATGTGTGAAAATACAAAGAAATGATTTTTATTAAAAAGGATTCAAACATGGAGAAACAAGGCAGAGGAAAAAAACTAAGTCTTCTCACATCACTGAGCTTCTGTACATTTTGAAACAAACTTTTAATCCCCTTTATATGGGACTGCTCTTATCTTTTAAGATTCGTTTTATGAGTTATTTCATCCAGGAAAACATTCTCTAACACACATCCCCAATTTATTGTCATTTCTCTAAGTACTTATACCTGTGGATATCTTTATGAAAGCACTGATCACTCTAATTGTTATTGTTTCATTATCTGTCTCTACATTAATGTGACTTGAGTAAAAACTACGTATCAATTGCTTTAACACACTGTAGCATTCAAAAACTAAGCACTCAATCAATCCATAAAAAAGCACTCAGTAAATAGTAACTACACGCTGAGTTACTGGACTAGGCAAATTTACAGGAAAGGAAAGCTGGTCAAAAGGATTTGTACCTTGGTGAATCTTCATAGAAGAATGATACACAGAATTGGTACAGAGGTGAGAATGTGGCTTAGAACAATCTCAGAGTGTCTACTGTTTTCGGTAAAATAGCATTTCAGTGAAATTTAATATAACTCATCAATTACTTAATAAATTTCAATTTTCTTATCTATGCTCACATTTTAAAATACTGAGTTTAACAAAAATTTGTGTATTATTTCCATATTAAAACATTAATTAAATTTAAAATTATTCACATAAAAAGTAATTGCTATGTCCATTCTATACACAGTTTTGCCATCAAGAATCAGTAAAGGAACAATGTAATAAATCATGGACTAAATAACTCTCAATCAATAAACACTTTAAATGTTATTCCTATAAAAGATTTCTTAAAGAACAATAAAGGACTGACTCTTATTCCAGTTTTATTCATTATAAATATTTATAATACTTCTCTAATTCTATGGTAAGGTAACAGGCATGCTTTTTTAGTTATATAACTTTATCAAACTTATACTGAAAAGTATCTCATAAGTATGACGCTCTGCCAACCAGCACTCTGAGAAACGATCCCATGATGCACCTCAGTGGGGTCATTATAATATCACTCGCAAAAATTGAGACTACGCAAAAAAGATGCAATTAACTTGTGAGGCAGTAGAAAATCTTCCTATGGTTGGACAAGACAAGTATGTGAAAATGCTGCCAAAAATTATAACAATGAATGTAAATTTGAATTCTGCCTTCATAGTACTCAACCTCAAAAGTGAGAACCTTAAAAGCTAGAAAAGATTTTTGGATGACAGCTTCCATGACATTTAGTTGGGAAAATACAAAAAAAACTTTATTCTGAGTTTTCCTAAAAATGAATTAGTAGGCAAAAATATGAAAATTTGAGGGATATCATGCCCATGCCTCATAAATTATTTATATGACGTAGCATAAAATTTTCTAAAAACTATTTTATATGCAAATTTTTGATATGTTAGCCTACTACTTAGGAACCAAAACAATTATCATTAGGGAATAAAATAACAAAGAATTAGCTCATAAGTTCATATACCAACATGCAAAGGAATCAGAGTATTAGCATTTTAAAATTTAAAAAATGTAATTATATATTCATATAAACCATCACTAACTTCATGGAGAACATGGGCTTTTACAGAGTCAGACTGGTGATGTTTAAACTATTTTTAATATTTCCAAAAGCGTAACATACCACAGTTTTGAGAATAAAAACTACATGAGTTAACTTACACATCATCTTCCTTTATTCTTCACGAAATATAGATAACTATAGTGTTGTTAATATAGTTATCTCATTGGAAATCAACATATCATTTTTCAATAGAAGTAATTTAGCAAAAATTAGGGGAAAAAGCAAGGTAGGAAAGGGGGATCCTTCATAATTAAAAAATGAATAAAAAATTGTTATCATGGAACCCCTAAATCAAGGTAAAAATATCAAGGTAACAGATTCTTAAAATTTCCTAGTTTGCAGCCCAATTATCTTGCCTGCCTCCACATCACTTTGCATATAGGACATAAATAATGGCACTAACAAATATCAAGATGTTTATAATATTATATTACTATGAAATGAGATGACCAGTAATTTGTCATTTCTTCATTTTTAAAATGATTTGCAATGAGCATATGTACTGTTATACAGTCACAACACACACATTTAACAGTGACTCTTCCTAAAACAAAATGTGTTAAATACTCAAATCATGTTCAGAAATATGATTCTACCATGATGTTCCCTTATTATTCCATACACATAATCTCTGAGTATGTTTCCTCATTTAGTGCTTGATTTCATCTATGAGGTTGTACTTGATTTCATCAAGATAGTATTATACAGCTGAAAAGCACTCGATGAAAAACGGACATAGGTCTAGATCCCAAATCTGACACCATCTCAAATTAGAAATGCGATCTTGGGCAACTCAGTTATCTGAAGCTGAATTCTTGCTTTTCTGAACTGCAACAACTACAGTTAGGAAAGGATCAGACTGTGAGCTAACTCTGGTCAACCCTGCAGGGTATTTAAGGGCCCAGGTCCCACTGGCAGGTAAGACTGAGAATTAATCTTTCTGTGTTTTGCTTTAATCCAGATGTTCTGGGTTAAACTTTTAACTCTTCTTAAATAAAACTTACAGGGACCACTTATTTGGACGAGGCTCCTGTACTGAGCTCAACAAACCAAACCAAGGTGGAATCATTTATGTTAAATGAAACTAATTAACTTGAGACTATACTCATATAACAAGCAGCTGAGTTTCCCTGAATTACACAGCAGCTGAGTTTTTGTCAATTGTAGCAGTCAGCTGATTCAACTGAGACAAAACACCTAGATGTAACCAATTAAGTTGTTCTTTTTGCCCCACTTTGGGCTTCTATCCAAAAATGTTGCTTGACCTGACCATGTGGCAGGTAGGAGTTCTTAAAACCTGTTCTGGTTCTGAGAGCTGCCTGATTGCAAATTGTTTATTTTTTGCTCAGGTTAACTGATAAGTTGGAGCATGTTTAAAGTTTGGGGTTGGGTTTTTTTTAACACCCCTAATGTTCAGTTGGTTTACCAGTTCTGGAAAATGGCCTCTGCCTTCATTTCCTAAGCTAACTCTGATCACCCTGGTCAGAAGTTCAGAACCTAGGGCTGTAGTTCCAATCACCTAACAAGTTCTTGGCAGTCCTCTAACTTGACGTCTGTGCATTCATCTCCAGCAACTGACTGAATCTGTGTTTCAAGGTATAGTAATTCTTTCTTGAAATCATTAAGTTAGCAACTTCCCAAATATAATCATTTCCCTATAATACCCACCATGTCAGACAATTCATTTGGAAAAACCAACCTAAAACCAACATATATGCACCAGAATTCCACAGAAATGATGACATGAACTTCTAGCCATATACCACGCCTTAAAATTATAAACTTATATATTTCAACACACTTCCCTATTGTATGAGGTCACTTCCTATGCCAGTACCTCAAGGAAGTATCTGGTGACCAAGAACTACAGGAGTAATGACAATGAGTCCTATTTCTCACATGTAATGGTAAAGCTAGGATTTTTCTCCAAATTCATGATAGAAAAAAACATGGTTAAGTTATATCTGAAAAGTAACCACTAAAAATAATAACACATATCCAAGCAAATATCAATAATTACTGCAAATTTTGTTCTAAATAGGAATATATAAGAATTCCTTTAGAAGTTGTCTAAACATTTTATAAAGAAAATTTCAGTATATATCAAGAGATATAAAAATATTCCATTATTTTAACCTAGAAGTCCTACTTTTTTGAAACTGAGTTTCCAAAAAAATTATCTTAGTTAAGGAAATAAGTACAAAAATAACTCTCTGCAGCATGTTTTCAATAGTCAAAAATTGGAAACAACCTGAATATCTAAAGATTGAAAACTTATATAACTGCATCATATGTGAAATTAAATAAAACAATATATATCTGTCCAGTATTAGTTGGCAAAAGCTTTATAATAACAAACACATTTTTGTAATATGGTAACTAAAAAAAATTATACACACACAATTATAATTATATGAACAAACAAGTTATCCTCAATAGGTGAAAGCCTAAAAGAAAAACAACAAAAACAATTATCAGTCAGTGTTTTGGTAGTATAACAATGGGAAGAAGATTGCTTAAGCCCATGAGTTTGAGGTTGCTGTGAGCTAGGATGCCACTGCAGTCTAAAAAAAGTAAGATACTATCTCAAAAAAAAAAAAATAATAAAATAAAATAATTCTCTCTTACTGAAATCTATAATTTTCTTTTCTCATTCCTTTATTGAAGGGAATAATCGCTGATTAGTATAAACCCCTTTCACAAAATTAAAATGTAGCATAAGTATCCCTATACATTATTTCACATAAGCCAACAAATTTCACTTCCTTGCTTTTTCCCTATAGACCCTATTTTTCATAGCTGTAACTATGTAACCTTTTACTGGTTTCAAGCATCTTTTCAAAATAATCATAATCAAAAGTGAGCTCAAATATCAAAAAAAAAAAAACTAATGTACAGTGCAGAGGAAATTACAATATTTCTTACATATGAAAATCTTTGTTAACAGCCTACGTGCAGGTCAGACATGTTCCTCGCTATAGTTCAGTTCGGTGACAGGAATTATAGGTTGGCTGGGTAGGCACCATTCTTTATGCTGTAACCAGAAATCACACCTAAACAATGAAAAGCAGGTATCATCTGCCTTGGTTATTTAGTTTTGGAGATTTACTTCCTCACTTTGACTCAAATAGAAACTGGTAGCGATAAAGTCTCCAGACTAATCACAGGCTGCATTATTCCTCATTGAAAATCAGCTAAATGGAATTGCAAGTAATTAATTTTTCTGCAGATTTATTCACCCAATTACTAACTCCAATATTTAAGTACTGCATGAAAAGACCTATATTAGGTGCTGAAAATACAGCATTGAACAAATAAAATAGTATGTCAAAGAGCTTAAATTCTAGCAAGATTAGACAGATATTCATAAACAAATAACTCTCTGATTACAACCGTGAGAATAAATAACTCTTTGATTGCAACCATGAGAAGTTCCACAAAAGAGAAGATGAGGATGTCATTGGTACTTACAGCCTTATTTTCATGAAATAACTGAAAAAATTAAAATTTTAGCTGAGATCATTGGGATGAAGAGAAAATAACCAGGAGACGATAAAAGGGAAATGAAGGAAACATCCAACAGAGGTAACAGGACCACCAAAGCCCACAGGAATAACCTCTACTAAGACAATAACAAATTGCTAGAGAGATAGTGAGACAAGAAATCAGTAAGGAAAGGAGAAGAAGGTGATGGTACTAGTGAACTATGCAGGTAACAAATCACACATTGACTTAAAGGTAGCATTAAGAATTTCCAGCTTTACATTAACAGCAATGGATAACCACTGAAGGCACTAATACCTCTCAAATACCTCATTACCAAGTCAATCATACAACTTCTACTGATTTATTTCATCCTAGCATCATTCTCCCCATTAAGGACTCCAGATTTCAATATCATTTGAATCTATCTACCCTTCCCCCTATAGAAGGTTGAGATTTTCTTGATTCTCAGTACCAGTTTTCTAAGTGCCCCAGCGCTATTATGTGGATAGTTAATCTAACCATTAAAATGAGTCTGGTCACTGTACCCCATAGCTCATGCCTATAATCCCAGCACTTTGGAAGGCTGAGGGGATAGCATCACTTAAGGCCAGGAATTCGAGACCAACTTGGGCAACATAGCAAGACCCCATCTCTACAAAAAATAAGAAAACTTAGTTAGACATGGTCGCATATGCCTATAGACCCAGCAACTTAAAAGGCTAAGGCAGGAGAATCACTTAACCCCAGGAGTTCAAGGCTGCAGTAAGCTATGTCTGTGCCACTGCACTCCAGCCTGGGCAACAGAGCAAGACCCCTTTTCTTAAAAAACAACAAAAAAAGTTAAGTTGGTATTGTAAGCAAAAGTAAAATGTACCAGCAGGCCCCTAATGAGTATCTGCTGAAACCTATATAGTACAAAGGTCTTTGATACAAATAAGTTAATTAAAATGGACTAGTTGATAGTGGGGCTTAACACTGTTGACTATTCAATTCACAAACAAAAATGAACTCTTACCAGGTGCTTGCCACTGTGCTATGTGGCCACAATATCCTTTTGCTGCCTCCGCTGTTTGAAGTGCCAACAAACTTAAGGAACAGGGTAAAACTAAGGCTTTTCTTATGTTCCAACTCTCCATCCTTCCAGTTTCTGGGCTATCAAAGTGCCAATATGAAATATTTGCAGAACACAGAGGGAAGTGGCCAAGTCGCATTTGAATTTCATAATTCAGTGGGGCAGTCACCAAGTGATTTCAGTGGGGAATCATAATGTCAGACATTACAAGAGAAAAGGCAAGGAAAGTTTTAAGTTTTCCAAACAGACTTGGCTCTATGTTTCACATCATCTCTTTTGTCCTTATATTTTAAAACAAGCTGAGACGCATAGTCCATCTATTCTCCCTTCCATTTGCCTGAAAACACCTACTAATCCTTCAAACTCCTGGCTGACTGTACTATTCCTCAGGACGCATTTCTTAAGCTTGCCCCCGCATCCCAGTATGCCCATATTCCTAGCCCAATGAGAATCACTCACACTTCCTTTGCTACCTTCTTTCCAAACAGATACTTCTAGTATCCTGTTTATCATATTTGTTCATAAAATTTCTAGTTCTTCTGACACATGTAAGTCCCCTGGTAGGAGGGGGTCTATATCACTAGTGTTTCTATTTCCAATGTTTGGCAAAATGTCAAACATGCATAAGGGACCCTATATTTGTTAAATGAACTAACAGCACATTAATTTTTTTTCTTTTTTAATTTAGGATAGAGGCGGATTCTAATAATGGTGGACTGGTTCTTTACCCAGTACCCATCAAAACTATAACATAAACTCTGAGCAAAATATTTTTAAAAGCTAAAGACAACGTATAGCAACCCAAAACACACAAACAGTAGAAGGAAGTTGACAAAAGAAACGGCACAAGGAAAAATTCCCTGTTTTGTGACTTTTAACCTGGGTACAGACTCCAGTCTATATCACAAACCACAAGTCGCAGTGACAGTGGCTTGAAAGTGGGAGAAGCAACCCTAGAAACAAGAATGGCAGGAAGCAGCAGACCCACGTGAACTCTGGCCAGACACCCCGCTGAACCGTGGGGTACTCGTGTGTGTGGGATTTAGCTGCTGCAAACCTTACGAGATGTAGAGACTGCAGCAGGAGCTCGGCCAAGTGATGAGTTCACCCAAGTAGAGTGATACCTTGAAATGCTTCAATAAAAATAATACAATCATGAAAAAATGCAAAATCTCTATAAAGCAACATTCACAATGTGCAAGATAAAATCCAAAATTACTTCACACACCAATCACCAAGAAAATGTCATCCATATTCAAGATAAAACACAATCAACAAAAAACAACACTAAGGTGACACAGATGCTGGACTTGGCATACAAAGATTTTAAACCAACTACTATAACTATGTTCAAGGGTGTTTTCTAAAACAACCTCACAACAAATTAAAAAATCAGTAATTATGTCAGAGAACTAGATATTATCAAAAAGAACCAAATACAAATTCAAGAAGTGGAAGACACTCTATCTAAGTAGAAAACTCACAAGTAGGCTAAAAAGCAGATTAGGGGGAAAAGTAAGTAACCAGACTGAGCAAGAGCTAGATCCCTATCTCTATTAAAAACAGAAGAGTAGGATGTAGCAGGCACCTCTAGTCAGTCCCAACCACTTGGGAGGCAGAAGGATTGCTGGAGCCCAGGAGTCTGAGTTTCCTGTGAGTGAGGCTGATGCCAGGGTACTCTACCCTGGGCAAAAGAAAGATACTCTGTCATACATAAATAAATAAATGAGAAAAAGAAAAAAGAAAACAAAAATTAAAAAGTCAGTAAAATTAAACATACTGGTCTATCATTATAAATATTAAATCTAAAAACAACAAAAGTGAGAGGAGAAGGACTGGGGCACAATGAACAGACTGTCAGAGACCTATATGACAACAGTGAAAATGTCTGGCATAACTGCAAAATAATCCCCAAGAAAAGAGGAAAAAGAGAATAGTAGAGTAAAAATACCTACAGAAAAAATAAAATTTTTGAAATTCTGATAAAAGATTCAAATTAACAATTGATTTTGAAGCTCATCATGAAAACAAGGTTCAGCAGTCAAATACCTGAAAATCAAAACAGGAAAGCTTAAAAGCAGACAGAGGAAGAAAGTGACATTACCTATCGAAAAACAATGACGAATGACTACTTTGTTCTCAGGAAAAAAAACGTTAAGACAGTGGGACAACATCTTTAAAATGCTGAAAAGAAAACCTGTCAACCCTGTTTCTATATCCAAAAGACATTCTTTATAAAGAAAAGAGAAATAAAGACATTTTCAAGTTAAAAAAAAAATAGGAGAATTTGTTGCCAGCATTTAAAAGAAATGCTTTTAAGAAGTTCCTCTCAGGCTGTAAGGCTTATGTCATCTTATGACATAAAATGAAAGTTTATGACAACTATAGCAGAAGAAGAAATCAGAAAAAGAAATAAATGAGCCTTTATTAAGATTGAAATTTTGTATTTTTAAGTGAAACTATACTCTAATAACTCTAATAGACTGTGAGAAAGCTAAAAATGTACATTACAATCTGCAGAAGAACCATTAAAATAATAATGCAAGGAGGTATGTCTTAAAAAACTGATAAAATAATGAAACTCTAAAATGAATTAATACAAAGAAACCAGAAAAGGAGGGACATAGGAACACAAAACGAAGAGGACAAAAAAATGACAAACAATAATAAAATGAGAGATCTAACTCCAACAATATCAATAATTACATTAAATATTTCCCAATTAAAAGGCTGAATGTCACAATGGATTATAAATTTTTTAGAAGACTCAACTATATACTGTTTACAGAAATATAAGAAATAACCAAATTCAGAAGTCAATGGTTAAAAAATAAAGATACACCATGCACACTAATAATAGGAAAAATTGTGCAGCAATGTTACTATTAGATAAAGCAGACTTCAAGACAAAGAGTATCACCAAAAACAAAGAACAACATTTCATAATGATAAAAATGTCAATTAATCAAGAACAGATAACAATCAAATGCATGTAAAATTGTTAAGAATTTTAAAACTCGTAAAGCAAAAGTGAAAGAATTAAAAGGAGAGACAGAAAATTCCACAATCACCATTGAGATGTTTAAGATCCCTTTCTCAGAAACTAATAGTCAAAAAGAAAAGAAAGAAAAAAATCAGTGAAACCCTAAGACATATGAACACTATCATTCACTTGACCTAATTAAGAGCTTAAAAACATTTCAACCAACAAGTGCAAAATGTCATTCTTTTTAACTGTTCACAGTGGTTTTATCAAAACAGATTATATGATGGGTCATGAGAAATGTCTCGATAAATGTAAAAAGATTGAAATCCACAGACTTTTACTTACCTCAGTGGAATTAAAATTAGAAATCAATAACAAGAAAAACTTTAGCTCTGATCCAAAACAACACTCCTAACTAATCTGGGGAAAATCCTAACAAATTCTGTAAGATGAGATAAGGCTGTACTTAGAGAGAATTACACAGTGTTAGAAAGGAAAAAGTTCTTACTAAACCAAGGTTTCATCTCAGGAAGCCAAACAAAGAACAAAGTAAACCCACAGCTAGTAGAAGAAAGGGAATAATAAAGATAAGAGCAGAAATTAATGAACTAAAAAACAAACAAAAGATTTAACAAACCCAAATTTCTTTCTTTGAAATGATCAATAATGTTAATAAACTCTAAGCTCAAAAGATTGGGAGTGGGAGAGAATAGGGAAAATACAAATTATCAATAATTAGAATAGATTACCACATCAGATCCTACAGGCATTCAAAGGACTTCAGAGAAGTATGCCAATGAATTCAACTGCTTAAATAAAATAGACAAAACCCTTACAAACCCAAGGTACAAAAGTGACACAAGATGAAAGATACAAATTTAAATAACCTAGATTTATGAAAAAGTAAAATCTGTTATCAAAAACTCCTTCCCACAACAAAAGTTCAGGCTAACATTTTCATCAGTGAATTCTGTAAAACTTCGTCATAGATACCTCCCAACTAACCTCACAAAGACATCATAAGAAAATAAAATTACAAACAAAAATCTCTCATGAACATAGACATAAAAATCCTTAAAGTTGTTAGGCCTCACCTTAGATGTTTACTTTATCTTACACATTTTACTTAATCTTACACATCTCTCCGTTATAAAGCTCTCTGCCCCACAAAGAAAATGTTGACTATCTATCCTCAGGGAAAGTCCATAATGCTTTGTATTCTTTCTCAGAAAACTGATGAAATTGTGTCTTATTAGGAAGAAAATCAGTAAAAGTCTTCCGCTTTAGGCAACATTTCTACCTGCTTGATCAAGGAAAGTTACTTAATCTCATTTCTTCACATGTAAACTATGGAGAATTGTGAATAAAAGACTATTTCACAGGGTTATTTGTGAGGATTGTATGCGTGGCCTCATGTACACATATGAGCTACTCGGTGATGTTTTTTACCTCCCAATGAGACTAATTGAGTCTACAACATTTAATAGATGTTCAATTAAAAGAAGAGCAAGTGAATAAGCTACTCGTGTGTTGCTAATAGACAAAATATTGCTGTCGTCCATACATAAAATCACACTTAACTACTTATGATTTATGTTTAGAGATGATACTACTAACTCATCTGTGGTTAGTGATAAAAGGAATAAAGTTCATTTTGGTTTTCCTGAATTTTATTCTATCCCTAAAATAATAGATTTATTTTTTTCATTGCTCTCAATTCTTGCATGTACCCATTCTCTTCAGTCCCTACCCTATACTTACAGTCACATCACCTAAACATATGAATGATAGAGAAACCACATCCTCCTTACCCCTGTTGAAACAGTCAGTTCTGGCCCACTGCCACAGTTACCCTTATTTAGAAGCCTTCTGAAAGTACATCTTTGTGACCATTTGAAACTTCGTATACCAAGGTGAAATTAGAGTAACAAGGTAAGGTGATATATTTATATCATTATGATTATAAATTCCACTGTGAAATCTCCAGGCCAAGAATAGACCACTTCTACTCAAGAAAGAAGAAAAAGAAAAGGAGAAACCAAAAGTTTTTAAATGTTCATGCCTTAACATCTATTACACAGCAGTAAGTGTCAAATTTCTTTTTCCTCCTTGGACAGCTCTCAGAAGTCAGAAGGATAGAACTCCAAACCAAAGCTCTAATTCACTATTTTGAAAACAAAAAATAGAAGAAAAACAGCATTCTAATTGTAACAGATTCTATGAAAATATCAAGGAATGTGATAAAAATCATGATCACTTAATAGAATAATACCTATCAGTTGTGATCCGCTAGGTAATTTTCAAGACTTCTTAATCAGAGGCAAAAAGAGGAATTAATGTCTAAGAAGAAATGAGAACTTTCTCAATTGATGTCAAGAATCATTGCACATGTGCAGAAAAATTTATTTGGTCCCTCACCAAGCACCTTAACACACAAAATCTCTCTGAGTAGTGCTACCGAATTAAAGAAATTTCCCCTAAAATTACATCAATGAGTTTCTAATATAAAAATGTTAAAGTTTAATAAAAGCAAAAGAAGATAAAGTTCAAATATAACCTTCTTTGAGAAGCCTTTCCCATTTTTTTTAGAGCAAAAGTCTACAATCTATTTCCAATAAGTCAATTCTAGCTTGATACTTTATTATAATCAGGTTTTATTGGAACACAACCATGATGATTCACTTCCATATTGGTAACGGCTGCCTACAGTTCAATTAAAAATATGTGTTTGGTCTTGGCCCCCTGTTCCTGGTGCAGAACTTCAAATAATCCTTACAATTTCCTGACAGGAAAGCCCTGCTTATTCTTAAGAACTTTCTTTTAGACTGTACTACAGCTTAGGCTAACAAGGTGACTCAGGATGGGGTCCCCAGTTTCAAGGGAGGGGCTGGCCAACCCAAAAAGACCAAGAGTGAATAGAGGGCTGGAGTTAGAGTTTAATTATGTGGCCCATAATTATGTGGTGAACATAATAAAGCCCTAATAAAAACTCCTGGAACGAAGAGGTTCAAGGAGCATCTTGATTGGTGAACAAACACATCAATCTGCTGGAAGAGTAGTGTGCACAGAAGTTCTGTAGCCCTTTCCCTCCTGATACCTTGCTTTATACGTATTTTCCATTTGGCTGTTAATGAGTTATATCATTTATAATAAAACTATAATTATAACACTTCCCTGAGTTCTGTGAGTCATTGGTGAGAACCCCAGAATCTGCAGTCAGCAGGGCAGAAATGCATGGAGACCCACTTGCGGTTGACAGGCATCCGAGTAGAGGCAATCTATTGAGACTGGCCCCTTAACTTGTGGGATCTGCACTAACTCTAGGTAATTAGTGTCAGGAAGGGAAGAATTCTGTCCTTAACTTAAGGGGTTTGCACTAATTCCAGGTAGTACTGAATTGAATTCTAGGATACCAAATAGGTGTAGAGAACTGGTGGTGAAAAATGGTGTATTCACATTAAAATGGCTGCCTTTCCACTACAATCTCAGGGTTGAGTATTTGCAAAAGATACCAAATGACCCACAAGGACTAAAATTCCTGGTCTTTATAAAGTTTGCTTATCTCTGTTCTAGACAGTCTCTCATAATCTCCTGTTTCATACATTTTTGGTAGCTATCTCTAACACATAACCCATTATATGTCATTGTATCTATATATCTGCATATATATATGTGTGTGTGTGTATATATATATATATGCACATTATATATATATATATATATATATATATATATATATATATACTCATTTATTTCCCACAGGAAATTACTTCTTGAGGACAAAAACAATCTTAAATTATTATGTTCTTAGCTCCAACTTCTAGGCATGTGGTTAACAAGAGCTTAATAAAACATCAATTCAAAAAAACAAAAAAACCTTTGTAGTTATAGCATGTTTCTATTCCAGTATTTCTTCTAGTTCAACTAGGCCTACATTCTGCTTATTTAAA
This sequence comes from Perodicticus potto, assembly GCA_963574655.1. Taxonomy (NCBI): domain Eukaryota; kingdom Metazoa; phylum Chordata; class Mammalia; order Primates; family Lorisidae; genus Perodicticus; species Perodicticus potto. Next base: position 56,513 of record CAUYRH010085859.1, read on the forward strand.
AAAAAGAAGAAGAAAAAGAAAAAATAAAGCCTATAAAAACCACAGAGACCTTACCCAATCTTCATTTTCAGTCAGGCAAAGTAAGTTCCAAAACACTTAAACGACTTGCCCAACTAATTAGTAGCAAAGACAAGATTAGAATCCAAGTCCAAAATCAACAATCTTTTCATTCATAACAAAACTTTCTAACACCAAAAATAAAACAGAAAGTAATATAAAGAAAAATAAGGTTTGTTCAAAATATCCCCCAAAAGCGGTATTTACATTTATGCAACTCAGAATGCCCACCAATGAGGAAAACGAAGTAAAATACAAACCAACACACTGCTTCCTTCACCAAGAAAGTCTTGTCATGCAAAAAGAAGAAAAAAGAAAAGATGTTCGTCCAACTGTGCCTAATGACACAGATGACTTACATTCTGGCATAAGCTCCTTATTTCCTCTTAGACCAGCAAATATTTCACAACTATGCAAACCTCACTTATGGCCCACGTTCTGAACGGCAATCTGCTAAATGAACATTTATTATAGTTGCTGAAATTATGAATAACATAATGATCTATCATATATATAATTCTCTCATATACACTTGAAAGGGAAACAAAAGAGGAAACACTTATTTTTTGTCTTCAACCAGGATATAAAATGTTTTCAATGTTTTCAATCAGGATAAAAACTGATTTGATTCAAATAGTATTTACACATTAATTTACAAATCTAAACATAGAGAGTCAAGTTTATCAGTTCATGGATATAAAGGGCTTAAAGAAACAAGTATAGTTAAAGCTAGAAGCAGCACTCCAATAATGAAACACACTTCACCACAGAACAGGCTGTCCTCTCTGACCAGTTCCATTTCAGGAGAGAAACACAACAAACACTGAAAGCACAGTAGGACGCTCTTCTACCCCATTACATCGACCTACACAAAACAAAACACATTGTTTTGCTCCTGTCACTCTCTTGCAAAACTCTGTTGCTTTATATTGCTTAAAATCCTTGGCTTCAAATTCAGCAAACTTCACTTTTCTTATAATAAAATGAGGATAGAAATGCCCATACCATGCAGTTATTGAGAATGCCATATTTCGTTTTTCCTACGAAACATTTTAACATTTCTTGAGTCATCATTAACTCATAGCTACGTGTACATTCAATGTAGTTTTGTTTCTTCCTGCCACACAATAGAGTTGCTATTAAATCCTAATAGTCAATAGCCCAGCACCATAGGCAACAAAACTTGTATTCAGGCTTGGCGCCTGTAGCTCAACGGGCAAACGCGCCAGCCACATACACCTGAGCTGGCGGGTTTGAATCCAGCCCGGCCCGCCAAACAACGACAGCTGTAACCAAAAAATGGCTGGGTGTTGCGGCGGGCACCTGTGGTCCCAGCTACTTGGGAGGCGGAGGCAAGAGACTCACTTGAGTCCAGGAGTTGGAGGTTGCTGTGAGCTGTGATGCCACAGCACTCTCTCCAGGGTGACAGCTTGAGGCTCTGTCTCAAAAAAAAAAAAAAAAAAAAAAACAAACTTGTATTTGCTATTATTATTTTATTACATTTGGTGCAAATTCTAGTTTTAGAAATAACTGTTTTCCAGAACTTTTATTTCTGTATTTGGAAATATATATGTTTAATGCTTTATTTTTATTTCTCCTCTCCTTACCCCTGTTGTCCAGGAGACCTGGATCTTGTCAACAGCAGCTTTTCCAATCATGTTCATTTCAGAAAAGTAATCTTGAGGTTGTTCAGAGATATAGTTGAGTAAGATACTAGTGGAATAGAAAAATGTAAATACTTACCTGCCTTAAAACTCTTTGAGTTAGAAAAAGATCCATAATAGAGACAGAAGCTAAAATCTCAGTCCTAAAGAACAGATATGAATTTTCTGGGAAAGAAAAACACTTCTAGGAAGAAGGTACTGTATTTTGAATACGCTGTGCTGATTCAAACTTCCTTATCTGAAACACCCTCTTTTACCGGTCTCCAGCTCACCCTTCAAAACCAATCGCAGGGACATTTTCCATCTTAAAGTCTTTCTGAACTCCTTCCGATAATTCATCGCTTTTCCCTCTATGGTACTGTGGTATTTAATACACATTTTCACTCAAGGTCATAAGCAAAGAAAAGGTAGAGCCAGAATTTGGGTTCAGATAATAGTCTTATCACAAAAGCCTACTCAATACTAAGTTAAACATAGTATTATGTTTCATACCATTAGTGTTCAAGGGTGGGACCAGCTATCAGGTGCCCATGTTCCCACCTTCTTGGTTCCCAGTAAGGAAGAGCGGTTAAGGGTACCGAGTCTGCAGTACATGAGCAGAGGAAGCAGGTGCAAGCAGGCAAAAGTGCCAAGGTTTAAACAAGAGAAGCTCCTGGCTGGCTCACCAAAACAAGTACAATGACGGCTCAAGTGACGGTCATTGAAAGAACTAAAGAGAGCAAGTAAAGTTTTAGAAAGAAGGGTTTATTTTAATGGTTTGGACAGCAAACTGAGCCCCATCCTAGTGACCACAGGCATCATGGAGAGCGCAGTGCAGGATTTTATACACAACTTTTAAGGCGTGCCCGCTACTTCTTGGAAATTCCCAGGGTCCTGACCAACTCTGTTCCCATAACAACTCATATTTATCTGTCCACACCTGAAAGTCCCAGGGACATTAATCAGTTCTCTCAAAATATCCAGCTTACCAAAACAATCCACCTGCAAGGTCTCTATTAGTGATCAGTGCCATTTTCACAATAATCCAGGTCAGCCTGATCCTAACCAGTCCAAAATAGCCTACCCATATCCACCAGCCACTTTTTTTTTTTTTTACAGTTTGAAAAACTATCTCTAAGACTGCTTTCTCTTAAACAACCAGATGATAAAGAAAAAAGAAACATTCCTAAGAATTTAGTTATTTTGTTTCCAACAGTTATAAATTAAAATTGTACATGATATTTTCTAACTTACGTCCCATCTGTTTTGCTGTACACTGAAGATAATTTTAAAAAATAATGGCAGTCCTTTGGGTGACCACGTGGGTTCTCTGTCAGAGAAATTAGCAGCAGTCATCAGTAACCTAGATGCTGGTCAAGTGTTGCATGTAGTACAAGCTCTTTACCCATTCAGGTTGTCCAATGATGAAGAACTTACTTAATTTTGAGAAAGGAGATGTAATGGATGTTATTGAAAAACCTGAAAATGACCCAGAGTGGTGGAAACGCAGGAAAATCAATGGAATGGTTGGTCTGGTGCCAAAGAACTATGTTACCATTATGCAGAATAATCCATTAACCTCAGGTTTGGAACCATCACCTCTGCAGTGTGATTACATTAGGCCCTCACTCACTGGGAAGTTTGCTGGCAATCCTTGGTATTATGGCAAAGTCACCGGGCATCAAGCAGAAATGAAAGAGGGCATGAAGGGGATTTCCTTATTCGTGATAGTGAATCTTCACCAAATGATTTCTCAGTATCACCAGCCACTTTTATCATCTCTAATTGTCTAACCTAACATTCCTGGAACTTTTTCTAATTTATAAAATAAATGAGTCTCTTCCAATAAATTCTTAGAATTTGAAGTCCTTAAAAACAAAAATCATCTCCCCAACCCCCCACGCTCAGGTTTGAGTGTACCAGCCCTATGCTTTCACCAATCACCTAGAAATAATACTATGTTTAACTTAATCTGCTTCTCACCATCAGGTCTTCAGAGCTCTTTCAAGATTGAAAGCCATCCAAGAATGTTATAGGTGTATACTCTATGGTGTTCATGGAAGACCATTATATGTACTACCAAGTCAGAAAAAAACAGTTTACTACCCAAATTTCAAGCGGCTACTTTCCTAGGCAAATCATCATTAGACCATTGCTATGATAGATCCACTACTCCAAGCACTGCTGTGAAACACCCAAAGGATCCTTTCTACAGCTTGTGTTTCCAGCACCTCCTGGTTCTAATTTTGCTCCAGTGTTAATTTGACCCAGCTGGAACCAAGGGTCTCAGGAACAAGAAACCTAGGTAGATAATGTTTTCCTCCTGCTCTTCCTTTCCAGCCCTGTTTCCTCCTGCCTCCCCTCATTTAAAGTGTAGTCAGCTAAATACACATAGATGCTTACAGTTTGATTCTCTTCAGGGCAGTTCGCATCTGCCTTTGAACCACTCCTTTTTGGTCCTTAAGCATAAATTATCTTTTGGGACTCAACATCACCTTCAACCTCACAGGGCTGATATGAGATTTACTGCATGTAAAGCACCTATCACAATGCCCAGTACTTAATATGAGTTTATTATTGCTGCTATTAAAGAAATGTAAAGACTTCAATTTGCTACAAGTCACTGTAGCAGATATTTAAAATGTTTTATTGATGATTATCTGAGGAGTCAAAACTGTTTGGGCTTAAGGTGATACCAGTGAATAAGTAAGGCCTTTAGATGCATAGATAAAGGCATATAAGCATAAAAATGTACAAGAGAAAAAAAGGAAAAAGTAGAAACATGGAAAGGGATGAAATAAATCAAAGCAAAAATGGTGTTTACAAAATGGAAAATAATATCAAAAAGAATTTAAGTAAAGCATTATGAATAGAGGACTTTACATTTTTATCACTGTAACTTTTTTTATCCTTATTTTCACTTTGGTTAAGACCAGATGCATCAGGACCTCACAATGGGACTACTTGAAAATAGAATCATTAAAGAGATAATAATATAAAATGAGGTCATATGGATAGATCCTAATATAATATGACTGGTGTCCTTTTGGACAAGGGAAAAGCCACGTGAAGCCATAAGGAGAAGATGGCCACGTGCAAGCCAAGAACAAGGTTCAGAAGAAACCAATCCTGTGGACACATCAGCCTAGAACTTCCAGCCACCAGACCTGTGAGTCAACAGAATTCAGTCGTTTAAGCCACTCAGTCTGCTGTAATTGTTGCAGCAGCTCCAGCAAACTAACACACTAGCCAAACCCAAGAGACCCAGGCTAACATAATAGAAGAAAGAGATAATTACTAGAATAGAAAACCAAAGACCCGAAATCCAGTCCTGTGGAATGGCAATTTAAAAACTGAGTAGCCCATATTAAATCGGTAACTTCTCGGTGCCTAGATTTTCACATCTGAAAAACTAGATACTTTTTATTATGATTATTTTTATAAATTTAGGGGTGCAGTGCAGTTTTCTTACATGGAACATTGCATAGTATTGAAGTCTGGGCTTTGGGTAACCATCACCTGAACTGTGTACTTGTATCCATTAGGCAATTTCATCTTTCACCTTCCTCCCATCTTTCCACCATTGTTAAGTCTCCAATGTCTGTTATTCCACTCTCTAAGTCCATGCATAAAACATTATTTTTGCTCCCACTTACAAAAGGAACATGCAGGGTTTGACTTTCTAAGTTATTTCACTAAAAAAATAACTACAGTTCCATCCATATTGCTTCGAAAGACATGATTACATTTTTATGGCTGAGTGATATAAACACACACACACACACACACACACACACACACATCCAGTCCTCCACGGATGGACATATCTTTGCTATTGTGAATAGTGCTACAATAAATGTAGGAGTGCAATTGTCTTCTTTTCCTTTGGGTAGAAGCCCAGTAGTAAGACTGCTGGACAGAAGGGCAGATCTGTTTCTAGTTCTTTGAGTCCACAATGTTTTCCATACACATTCCAACCAAACGTGTGCATGGGTCCCCCTGTCTCCATATCCTCACCTCCGTCTATTGGGTTTGGCTCTTTCATTCTCACTGGTAAGATAGTATCACGTTGTGGTTTTAACTTGCATTTTTCTCCAAGTTAGTGATAGTGAGCAGTCATTCATATATTCGTTGGCCATTTTTATCTCTTCTTTTGAAAAATATCATTTGACCACTTTTTAATGGGGTTATTTTTTGTTGTTGAGTGTCTTGTTAATTTGAGATACTACTCCCTTGTCAGATGTATAGTTTACAAATATTTTCTTCCATCATAAAGGTTGTCCACTCTGTTTATTATTTCTTTTGATGTGAGGCTTTTTAGTTTAATTAAATCAAGTGTGTCTATTTTTGTTTTTGTTGCATTTTCTTTGAGATATGAGATGTATTATAAATTCTTTGTCTAGACCAACGACCAGGAGAGTTTTTCCCACATTTTCTTCTATAACTTTTATAGTTTCATGTCTTATATCCACCTGTTTAATCCATCTTGAGTAGAGTTTTATATATGATGAGAGGAAGACACCTAGTTTCATCCATGTGGTAATCCAACATTCCCAGCACCATTTATTGAATAGGGTATCCTTTCCCCAGTGTACATTCTTGTCTCATCTGTTAAAGAGCAATGAGTTGTGGGTATATGGCTTTATTTCTTGGTTCTCTATATTATTTCACTATGTGTTTATTATTATACCTAACCATGCTATTTTGATTACTACAGCCTTGTAGTATATTTTATCATTTTGAGGAATTACTTCTGTGGTTAATTGGTTGAGGGTTTTTAACATGAAGGGATGCTGAATTTTAGTTAATCTGTCTGCATCTATTAAGATAATTATGTGCTTTTTGCTTTTAATTGTTTTATGTGGTGAATCACATTTATTAATTTGCATGCGTTGAACCATCCTTGAATCACTGGAATAAAATCCATTTGATCATGGTGTATTATCTTTTTTAAGTGCTGTTGGATTCAATTTGCTAGGATTTTGTTGAGGATTCTTGCATCTAAGTATATCAGAGACATTAGTCTGTAGTTTTCTTCATTGCATCCCTGACTAGCTTTGTTATCAAGGTGATAAGCTTCATAGAATGAGTTAGGGAGGATTACTTCCTGCTCAATTTTTTGGAATAGTTGCAGGAGGACTTGCACCAGTACTTACCGATAGAATTGGGCTGTGAATCCTTCTGGTTCTAGGGGAAGAGAGTTTTTATTAATGATTAAATCTCACTACTCATTGGTTTATTCAGGTTTTCTATTTCTTCCTGCTTCAATCTTGGGAAGTTCTATGTTTCCAGGAACTTTTCCATTTCCTCTAAGTTTTCAAGTTTGTGAGTTTTCACAATAGTCTCTGATGATCTTTTATATTTCTGTGGTATTAGTTTTAATGTCTCCTTGTTCATTTCTGATTACACTTATTTGAAACTTGTCTCTTCTTGGTTAATCTAATTAGCAATCTATTGATTTTATATTTTCTAAGAACCAACATTTGATGTCATTGACACTTCGCATTATTTTTATGGTCTCAATATCATTTAGTTCTGCTCTGATCTGTACTTTTCTTCTGATAGCTATGGATTCAGTTTGTTCTTATTTTTCTAGTTCCTTGAGGTGCCACATCAAGTTGATTTCTCATCTTTCTTTTTAGTATAGGCATTTAACCCCATAAAATTCCCTCTTACCACTACTCTACTTTTGCTGTTTCCTAGAGGTTTTGGTGTACCTCTATTTTCTTTTATTTCAAAAAAGTTTTAAATTTCCATATAGATTTCATCATTGACCCAAAGATCATTCATGAGCAAGGTGTTTAATTTCTGTGTATCTGTACCATTTTGAGAGTTCTTCTTAGGAATGATCTGTAGTTTTTTTTAATCTGTGATATGAGAAAGTATTTAACAGAATTTTGATTTTTCTAAATGTATTGAGATTTGTATTTTGGCTTATCATACATTCTATCTTGGAAAATGTTCCATGTGCCAATGAGACAAATATACACTCTGCGGCTGTTGCGTAGAATGTTCTGTAAAGGTCTTTAATATCTGTTTATTATAGACTCTAATTTACATCCAGCATTTATTTTTTTGTCTGGATGATCTGTCCACTGCTATGAGTGGGAGATTGAGATCCCCTACTATTATTGTACTTTTGTCTCTCTTTCTAGGTCTAGTAATAGTTTATGAATCTGGATGTGCCAGTATTCATAAATATATATAGTTGTGAATGTTATAACATCCTGTTGAATCGATTCCTTTATCATTATATATGGCCTTCTTGGTCTTGCTTTACTGTTGTTGATTTAAAGTCTGTTTTGTCTAAGTATATCTTGCTTTACTCCTGCTTGCTACTAGTTTCTATTTGCACAGAATATCTTTTTCCACCCATTTACCTTGAGTCTGTAAGTGTCTTTAGTAATTACAAGAATTTCTTCTAAGTAGCCTGTTTGGATCCTGTTTTTTTAATCCATTCTGCCAATCTTGACTTCTAAGTGCAGCATTTATATTCAAAGTTAATATTGATATGTGAGATTCTGTTCTTGCAAGGTTCTATTCCTTACGATGTCACAATGTTAACTGTTACCTAGTTGCTTTGTAGTCTCAATTCTGTAGTTTTTTTTTTTTTTTTTTTTTTTTTGCAGTTTTTGGCCGAGGCTGGGTTTGAACCCACCTCTGGTATATGGGGCTAGTGTCCTACTCCTTTCAGCCACAGGCACCACCCTCAATTCTGTAGTATTTTTGTAAAGTCCAGTGAGTTTAATGCTTTGGGGTGTTTTTATGATGGCAAATATTGACCTTTAGATTCCATGTTTTGAACTCCTTTGAGCATTTCTTAAAGGGCCAGTCTAGTAATGACAAATTCCCTTAGAATTTGCTTATCCAGGAAAAGACTATTTCTCCTTCATATGTTAAGCCTAGTTTAGCAGGATACAAAATTCATGTCTGACAGCTTCTTTTCTTTAAGGAGTGTGAAAATAAGCTCCTAGTCTCTTCTGGCTTGTAAGGTTTCTGCTGAGAAGTCTGCTGTCAGTTTGATGGGATTTCCTTTACAAGTGATTAGATGCTTGAAAAACTAGCTGATCCTTAAAATCTTATGGAGCACTAGCATTCCAGAATTATAATATTCAATTCAGAGTCCTGCTTAAAACATGATGCACTGATATTTAATATCCAATGTGGTAATCTGAATAAGTGAGGGGACTCTTGTTCTGGTAAATCAAGTAAATCTTCACAAGTTGTACATCCTGCTGTATGGGTAAAGCTAGAGTTACTTATTAATTTTTGGTTTGGGTAAACAGGGAACACATGCATTTCTGTGGGAAGTATACTTTCACTTACATATATGTATATTTCTCATAGTAGCTCACAAAAAGCAGTTGTTTGTTTCACTAAGAAATACAGTCTAGCAAATAACACACAACAGATGTTGGAAATAACAATACTTTCATCAAACTGTACAACAAACTCCTACATTGTATTCTAATAACTGTTTCTTCAACTCTGTAGCTATTGTTTACCTTTTTCCCTCCAAAGTATTTGCCAACAATAAGATGCATTTTAATTTGTTTTATTGATTTACATGAATTATGATTTACATGAATTATTCAGACAGTTTTTCCCACAGTAGGGAGAACAAGTTTTCCCCCAATGGTATGTGGTTTTTAATTTGTTGCTATTAAGTCAATGCATTAGTTAGGATGAGTTTTACTGACATTAACAGCAAAACCCAAAGTACAAATGACTTTAACAATACAGAGATAATGGATACACTTAAAGAGGAAAAGCAAGCATGCTAGAGTATCCATTAGTTTCTTTCTATACTTGTGATAGTTCACCTACTTCAGAAATCTTAAAAATTTCAGAAATATCCCTCTCTCCAGACTAGTGCTAGCCAATAAAAAATATAATACAAGTTACAGATGCAAGCCACATGGAACTTAAAACAGATTAAATTGTGTTTTATTTAACTCAGTATATATATTCAAATAGCTAAAATATTTTAAATTTAATTGATATTTTAAAATTATTAATGAAACATTTTATATCTTTTATACTTAGTCTTCAAAATCAAGTAAGCATTTTATATATCAGAGAACATTCTGAGCGCTCACTAGCTCTATGTAGGGAATGGCTCCCATTCTGTACTACACATTTCTAGACAGATCCAGATATCTTTGCAGACTCAACTCAAGCATCATCACCTTTATGAAGACTACCCTTGACTCTTACGGTGTGATTTCTTCCTCTAGTGAGGCCACTATACTCTAATTGATTTCCATGATATAATGTATACATTTCATTACCTGTATTTATTACTTACTATAATGCCCAGCATTATACAAAGTATTCAACAAACATTTGTGGGATAAAATGGATATGTGATCAGATCAGAGTTAGACTGAAAATGAATGATTATTCAGGTACAATAGACTAGTATTTAAATGGGGAAAGGGACGGAAACACAAGAGAAGTAGCCAGGAATTTAACAAAAAAATCACATAATCTTCAAATTAAATACAGTAATACACCCTGAGTAAGTGAATCAAAAATGGAAAGTGATATAATTCAGTAACTTATTAGTATATAAGTTCAGATGACTAAGTTTTCAAACTCATCCTAAAAAAAGTGTTACACACCTCACTGCTGAATATCTATGGTCACCTTCAATGTACTCCCCTTGGGAAGACATGTACCAGCACCCAGTCCACCCTTTAAGGTAGTTCTGGAACTCTTTTTTTTGGAATGGCCATGAGAGCCATTGTCATACAAGGTTTCACAATTAAGTTCACAAACTCATCCTAGAAAACGTGCTACATACCTCTTGCTAAATATCACTATGGTTATCCTTGAAGTATTCTCCTTGGCCATGTGGTGTCCACTCAGGAATAAAATACAATAACAAAGTCCCTCTTTAATACCTGGTAACTTATGCTACAAGTGTAACACATCTCATTATCAAATTTTAGTCCCATAAACTACCTCTCCATTAATATACGTTTAATCCTTTCATACGCAAACATAATAAATTAAGATTCTAAAAAACAAAATGCATTATCATATTGATCCAGAACTCCAACTATTCTTTCACCAGAATTTAAATCTCTGTTGTAAATGTCTGCATCACATATTTTCTAAGCATGTCATCTTCAATTTATTTCAGAGAATGGCAGCATAATTTTTCAATGTAATTGGGTTCAACTGTCATTCTGAATGACAGTTTGTCATGCAGTAACTAAAATATTAGTTTATCTTACACAATGTACATCACTAATCAGATTAAACATTATTCCTAGAACACAACATACTCATTCGTCACTTAACAACAGAGATGCGTATTGAAAAATGTGTCAGTAGGTGATTTTGTTGTCATACAAACATCACAGAGTGTACTTAGACAAACCAAGATGTCATAACCTACATACTGTACACCTAGGTTAGATGGGACACTATTGCTCCTGAGCTGTAAACCCAGACCCGACAGCTTGTTCATATACTGTAGGCAACTGTAAGACAATGGGTAACTATCCGTGTACCTAAATACATCTAAACACAGGAAAGGTACAATAAAAATACAGAATAAAAGATTTAAATAAAAGTACCTGTATAGGGTACTTAGTATTAATTAATCTTACAAGACCAGAAGTTTCTCTGGGTCAGTGAGTGTGTAGTGCATGAATGTGAAGGTTTAGAATATTTACTATACACTTCTGTACATTTTATAAACGCTGTACACTTAGGAAATGCTAAAGTTACCCTTTTATTTTTATTTCTTCAAAAATAAATTAAGCTTCCTTTAACTTTTTTAACTTAGCTTACTGTGACATTTTTACTTTATTTACCTTTTTCAACCCTTTGACTGTTTTGTAATAACATGTAGCTTAAAAACACAAATACATTATACAGTTATACAAAAATTTTTCTTTATATCCTATTCTATAACCTTTATTTTTAATTTTTTTTTCTTTACTTTTTAAACATTTTTTGTCACAAACTAAGACACAGACACACCTGTTTGCCCAGGCCTATCAGGGTCAGAATCATCAACGTCACCATCTTCAATTCTGCATCTATCTTGTCCCACTGAAAGTCTTCAGGGGCAGTAACACACATGGAGCTACCACCTCCAAGGATAACAATGCCTTCTTTTGATACGTCCTGAAGGACCTGCCTGAGGCTGTTTACAGTTAACTTTTATTTTTAAATAGTAAGAGTCCAATCTGAAATAATTACAAAAAGTATAGTGTAGTAAATACATAAAATACATATTAGATAATATATAATATATATGATGAAAAAAGCAAATCTGACTAAAACCTATTTGCTCAACATACTTATTCCCTATACACATATAGAAAATAGTATTTTCACACAAAACATTGCTTCTTCACAGACACTCAACAGATACCTAAAACAAGTCAGTAACTCTAAAAAATGTACACTTTTGATCCTAAGGCCTGGATAAAAACAAAGTTAATGTTTCGCACAATTTCATGACTACTCAAGGAATCCTGTTGAACTCCAACCATAATTAGTTCATTCAGTCCCTACGTAGCACTAATGAGGCCAAGAAAATGGGTTACATAGATAGCCATCTGAATTTAAAACCCAGTTTTATGAATAGTTAAAATACTGTACCTATTATCTCACCCAGGAAGGGCCTGTTGGCCGCTGGGTGGATGACTTCGACAATAATAGAAATAAAACCAGGAGGCAAACAGATTAACACCTAAAAAAACCCACAAATTTCATACCTTAGCATATTTTATTCATAGAAAAAGATATGCCAAAGTAAGTTACAACTGTCACACTTTGGTAAAAATGAATCATTAAATCTCAACTTTTAAACACCACGACAATTAAATGCATACAATCTACAGTAGCATCTCCATAGCCGACGACCTCCTTACATTGACCATCTCCTTAAATTGATCTAATTTTCATAGGACACTAGACACTCAGACAAGATTTTAGCTCCTCCTCTCACTTGCAATAAAAGGACAGACACAAACTCACCTCCAACCTCCCCAAGGCTGAAACTACAACTGTGCATTTCAACTACTCCTCCACTTGTGGTGTCATATTTTCTATCATTAATATCTCTTCATTTCCTGATCTACTTTTTTTAATTAATATGTATCATGTGCTTATTATGTATTTAGGCCATCGACAGTCCATGATTTTATCAGGCATCAGAGACCTCTTCCTGTTGTCACTTCTCCTTATCACAAATTAAAAATCTGAATGTGTCATCCCCTTCTTGCTGATGAACATCCTCTAATTTTATTACAAGGAAATCTTTTTTACACCAAAGATAAAGAGCAAGAGACTATATGATAGTTTATGAAATCATGCAAAATATCCAAAATCTCCAATACATGACCTAATAACTGAGTTAGAAGCAGAACAAAAAGTATTGTAGAAAATAAATATCTGACAAAGATATCCAGAATCCATTGAGAAGTTAAATTTATTAATAAGAAGAAAATAAGTAATCCCATTTCATTGTGGGCAAGGGACTTGAACAGAAGCTTCTCTGAAGAAGACAGGCGCATGGTCTACAGACACATGAAAAAATGCTCATCATCTTTAATCATCAGAGAAATGCAAATCAAAACCACTTTGAGATATCATCTAATTCCCATAAGACTGGTTCACATAACAAAATCCCTCAACTACAGACATTGGCGTGGATGTGGAGCAAAGGGAACACTTCTGCACTGCTGGTGGGAGTGCAAGCTAATACGTCCCTTTTGGAAAGAAATATGGAGAATACTCAGGGATCTAAAAGTAGACCTGCCATTGGATCCTGCAATTCCTCTACTAGGTGTATATCCAAAAGACCGAAAATCACTTTATAACAAAGATATTTGCACCAGATTGTTCACTGCAGCTCAATTCATGCAAGTAGCCAAAATGCCCATCAACCCATGAATGTATTAATAAATTGTGGTATATGTATACCATGGAATATTATGCAGCCTTAAAAAAAGATGGAGACTTTACCTCTTTTACATATACATGGATGGAGCTGGAACATATCCTTCTTAGTAAAGTATCTCAAGAGTGAAAGAGAAAATATCCCATATACTCAGTACTATTATGAAACCAATTTAGAATCACTCACACTTTCATATGAAGAATAGATCACAACTACGGCCAAAGATGAAGGAGGGAGTTGGGAAGGGAGGGGGAAGATCAGATGGAGGGAGGATGAATGGTGGGATCACACCAATGGTGCATAATGCAAGGGTACATGTTGGATCTATTAGTATAGAGTATAAATGTCTTAACACAATAACCAAGTAGACAAGATGAGGTATATATTAACCAGTGTGATGTAAGCATTCCTAATTCTCTATGAAATCAGCACATCGTACCCCATAAATGCATTAATGTATACATGATCTATGTGTTTATGATTTAATGAAAAAAAGAAAATAAATATCTGAGGGAAATATATAATTAAAAATTTTTATAGGCATAATAAAAGAAATAAGAACAAGTAACATAATTTTTAGTAAAATATATTATTTATGATAAAACCCAAGGCAACATATCCAAAATATTATCATTTTAACATGTGACTGATAGACTGAGTGACAAAACAAAAATTACTAATGTTTAAGTGTTCCTGGTCATTCTTTCTCCCCGCAAGAATTGTGGCTTGACCCACTAAGTCTCTACACCTCTCCCAACCTTTGAGACCATCTTGCCAGTTTAATTATTTCAGGTGTCATACAGAGAGAAAGAGGAGGAGGAAAACTTGGAAAATAGAGAGTTAGGGTTTTTGTGTGTGGAGCTACCCAGAAAAGTTTCAAGATAAGAGAATCAGTAAGAGTTATACTAGTGTAATAAAACAAATGCAAGAGAAAAAATAAAAATTTTGAAAGAAGTACGACTATGTGTCTGTGTCTATATTCCACGTGGTAAAAAACAGAAGTAAAGATCCTGGGACACGTGGAAATTACTTTTGCTTACTCAACTGTGTGCTTTTTCCACCAGCACACTGAGATGGATCAAAGTTTACAAATGCAACATGTGCAAAGCCTCAGCGCTCCTTAAAGACACTATGCTAAGTGACACAAACCAGATGCAAAGGGAAAACTACTGTGCGACTCCATTTATGGGAGATACTCAAGAGTAGTCAAATTCATAGAGTCAGAAACTTAAACGGCAGCTGCCCATGGACTAGGGGAGCAGAAAAGGGGAGTTCTTGTTTACAAGTATAGGACTTCAGTTTGGGAAGATGAAAAAATTCTGGAGATAGCTGGTAAATGTGAACATACTTAATGCCACCGAACCATACAATTAAAAATGGTTAAAATACACATTAAAGTGATTGTAACAATATTGTACTGTATATTTCAAAATTGTTAGAAGAGAGGATTCTGAATGTTCTCACCACAAAGAAATGATTAACGTATGAGGTGACAGAAATGCTTAAATACCCTGATTTGATTTTTACACAGTGAAACATGTATAGAAACATCATACTATACTCCTTAAACGTGTACCAATATCTGTCAAGTAAAAACAAAAATTTTAAAACTAATAATAACTTTTGTTATGCATATTTTACTTCAATAAAAAAATAAAAATATCAAGACTGAACAAGATAGGCCAGCCTGGAAATAAATGTAATAACCAAAAAAAAAAACGAGTTTTACTGACTTTCATAAAAAACTGATTAGTTGTGGATGTATTTCATTTTTTATAAGACTAAAACATCAATACCTTTAAAAACCAGTAATTAATCATTTCAAAGAGTACTGGAAATAGTAAATGCCATCTGTTAATTTTAATCTATTCATCTTAACTTCTCTTCTGAATTATGATATAATCAAAATTACAGTCTCATTTATTCTTTTCCAGTTAGTCAGTCACCCAATATTTATTAAATACCTACTATGAGCACAGGTATACAATTTTCCTACAATGGTGCAACATATTTATCTCTCAACGATACAGGAAAAAAAAGTTAACTGGGAAAATGCATAGCCCATGATGGCTAATTCTGTGTGTCAATCTGACTGGGTCCAACAATTTCATTAAATACTATTCTGAGCTTGTCCGTCAGAGTGTTTTTGAATGAGATTAAGATCTGAATCAGTACATTGTGTAAAGCACATTTTCCGCCCTAATTTGAGTATTGCTCATACAATTAGTTGAGGGCCTGAATAGAACGAAAGTTTGACCTCCCTCCAAGTAGGGTAAATAACTCCTCCTGCCCAACTGCTTCAGCTTGAACATGATTATTCTCCTCCCTGTGGCTCTTCCTGGAACTTGAACCCACCAGCTTTCAGACTAAAATTTATACCATCAGCTCTTCTAATTCTCAGTATTTTGAACCTTTAATGTAACCACACCTTCAGTTGTCAACTGTGGATCTTGGAACTTCTTGGCCTCCAAATTAGCATGAGCTAACTCCTTACAGTACATCTCTTGATTTTATTTTCATATGTGTGTGTGTGTGTGTGTGTGTATACACATATATATGTACATATAAGCATGTGTATATATAAAATCTCCTGTTGATTCCAGCCAATATATCAGAAGTGAATGTAAATGAAGCAGAAAGAGCTCCTGCAAGAATTCAGAGAATTAGATCCCAGTAAATTTCACTATCTCCCTCGAGCAAGCTAGAAAAGACTAAAATAATAAATAAAGGAATAGAAGTAAGTAATTAAAATTAAAGACAACAAATATAGTCATCCTTCTGTACCCATGGAAACTTGGTTCCAGGATCTCCCTCAGATACCAAAGCCCTCAAATGCTCAAGTCTCTTACATAAAATGAAAGTAGTATTTGCATATAACCTACACACATCCTCCCATACTCTTTAAATCATCTCTAGATTACTTACTATGCCTAATACAATGTAAATGTTATATTAAATCATTGTTATATTGTTGTTATATAGTACACTAGCTTAGAATTACTCAGTAATTTATTTAACCAGCACTTTGAGTATTCTGAGGGTAATACACCAGATACCAATGGACAACTGTGTACACTTAGACATATCTATCATTCCCCCGCTCAAAAAAAATTAAAAAAAAAACTTTAATGCTAAGAGGCAAATACAGAAACTGAAAAAATCAATAAAGTCTGCAAAGATAAGATCTATACCCAAGCCAGATATGACCAAAACAAGCAAACTAGCTATATCAAAAGTGAAAAAGTATTCACATTCACAAAAAAGTTCACTAAGCACCACAAACTATTAGATAATACGTTAAGCAGCCATAGCAGCAAAGTGAATAAGGCAATGTTCTAATCCTCAAGGAATTCAGAATCTCTAGGGTTATGTGAGAAGCAAACAAAAACAGGAGTCCCTCAGTACCCTCAAAGGATTGATTCCAGGACCCTCCAGCCCCCACAGATACCAAATACATAGAAGAACTACTCCCAGTTATAAATCGTGTATTATTTGCATATAATCTATGCACACCCTTCCAAATACTTTAATCGTCTCTAGATTACACGTAATATCTAAAATAATGTAAATGACAGGTAAACAGTTGCTAGAATGTATAGCTTAGGGAATAATGACAAGATTAAAAATCTGTACATGTTCAGTACAGATGCTACCATATCCACCTTTTTTCAAATATTTCAATCTGAAATTGGCTGGATTCATGGACATGAAAGCCCAGGCACAGAGGGAAGGCTGTGACTGAAGTACAGCGTGCACATGCTGAGTTTGAGATGTGTGTTGAATGTGATGGAGAGCAGGTGGGGAAGAGCAGCTTTCAGGGGAAGGCATCACCTAAGTAGGGGCAAGAGTTAAATTTTGAAATTTAAGTAGGAGCTCTTTAGAGAAAGGACAGAAGAATATGATGACTTCAGAAATGCAATAATTATCAAGTAATAACCAAAATATAATAATAAACATTCCTATACTGATAAGTCATATCTGCTAAGATTTTAAAAACTAATTCAAATACTTAATTTAAATTCAAAGACTTTAAAGGGTGGTCAAGTTATCAATATGAAAGAATTAGCACAAGTTAAGTGAAATAATTCTATGACATTTTATAATAATCAGTTATACATTCAGAATTGAAAACACTTCTCTTTAAAGACAGCAGACTTCATTTGACTTAGAAAGACAATGACTCTTTATTTCATTAAAGATTTAAAATTCCAGATCAAGATGCTTAAATGAGATTATGTAAGTCACATGCTTAACACTGCACCAGACTTATATGGATTCTATCACTGTCATCATCATCATCATTATCAAAGGTAATGGTGTATTTTAAATAGCAAAAACCTTAGAAACGTAAGATATAGCTTTTAGTCTCATTTCTGCAATGAAATGAGTTCACTCTGGATAAATCATTGAACCTCAGCCATAGTTTTTATTATATTAAAATAAATCTCGGGTTATTTCAAAGGAGTTGGGAAAGGATATTTAAAGCATAAGGTATGAACCCAAATCCAATCTATAAATGCCAATTCCCTTTCTAAATGCGGAAAAAATATAGTAACAGTAGAAATGTAACAGAAGAAATGTATATACGTACATACGTACTACGTATGTGTGTATATGTATATATACACACCATCATATATATCATCTTTAAATCAGTTGCAGATTATTTCTCTCAGAAAATAAAAGTATTTTCTAAAGAGAACTATATCTGGATTTGCATTCCCCCCAAATTTATATTAATCAATGTTTACTTTAGTAAACAGCAAGAAGAATCACAATTACTGAAAATTACCCAGATCCTAGTATAATTCCTTCTATGACTCATTTGTTTAATTTAAGTAAAAAGTGAAATAGGTGGTGGTTCATCTAATAACCACAATACATAACAAGAAAATCACCAAATCTACTTTTTCCATACATCAATGTATACTACCATTCATGTCTAGAGTAATACCTACAGCATCTACATTTTGCCCGGTAAAAAGGTATAAAATTTAAAGCCAGTGGCCATTTAGAATACTGCGTAACCAAGTATTCCCCAAAACTTAAAAACAGTACACAATATAGTTCTTACTAAGTCACTTTTGTGTACAAATCCATTAAACTGTCCTACATTCATTTTTGAACAGCTTCACCAGAGTCCTCTATGGGAGGCTTTTCCTACCACAGAATCAACCCACTGAAGCTGTCTGGCTCCTCCCCTTCCAACATCATCTCTTCATACAAGCTGCCTCTGGGGTCATTTCTAAGTACTACTTACATGTGTTCAGTAATGGGAAAGAACTCTAATCTTCAAATCTGAAGGTTTGAGTCCTAGCTGTGCTACTAATTAGTTCCTAGATAACCCTGTCCACAAGCTACTTCACATTTCTTGCAGCTTTAGTTCTGCAACTATAAAGAAGGAATGAATGGTATCTATGAAGGAGATTATTCTGTTAGATAACACGTAAGTGCACTGTAAACAGTTAAGAGCTATTAAAATATAAGCTGTTATTTTCTAAAATAAACTGATCACAAAATAGTTTTTCTCCACCTTACCCCATAGAATTGTTACCCAAGCAGTCTTCTAAATATTTTTGTAAATACTCCCATAGGGAAGTATTACTGGCCTAGGATCACCAATATCTTCCTACATCTATGCATGAAATTCAAGGATGTGAGAAAAGGAAGAGATGGAAGGTATTCCTTTCCAGTTTCACCAAAAGAACTGGTGTTACATCATGCCTGTTCCTTCCCCCAAGTTCCCATCTTCCTCACTCAAAGAAGAAATTTAGGAAAAACTACCGATCCAGACCCCCTCTCCAGCAGATCATCAGGCTCAGGTCCTCCAAGCTAAAACAAGGCAGCTCAGTTTTAGTTAGGTCATTATTTTTTTCTTATCAGATGATCCTCAGGACCAAGACAAGAATAAAATTAACAACAGTTACTAAGTTAGTCATATACCAAGCACTCTCTATATATATTACTCATTTACTCCGCACAACCTGCTTATCTACTTTCTAAGATGGAGTACCTTTTTTAGCTAAGGAAACAAGCAGGGAAATTTTAATGGCTGTATGCTACTTTGTATTACTGATGTAAAAAGAAAGTAATTAACTCTTTTCTGCTATTGAGCATTCAGGCTGATGCCTCTTATATTACATCATAAAAGTAAAAAATAAGTCTCTACCTGTCTACAGGTAATTTTTCCTTATCCTAAGGAACTAAGGACTAATGACAAGAAGCTCTCTAAAGTTCCCCTGATACACACTGGTAAAAAGTCATTTAAAATAGGTACAATGTCCATCAACAGCATTTAAGATTCGTTTAGCATGCCCTAATAAACAATGGCCATTTCTTTGTAATTACTTCTTTTTTGTGATATCTGTTACCTTATTTAGTTAAGGTGAACTTTCTGTATTTCTTGAAATGTATCAAGTCCCTTAACAAGTAAATGTTTTTCTTATGGTCTGCCCTACAATACTTAACATCTAAGGTTTCTTAAAATTTTGTTTTAGAATATTAGAAATCGCTGGGGTACAACAAGATAGAAACCCAACTCAAAGAGGAAATGTATTAGCTTGTGTACTGAAATGTCTGGAGATGCAACGGACTGCATGGGCTCCAAAACCACCATTGACAATCTATCTCTTGGTTCCAGGTGCCCCTGAGACAGCTCCATTCTGAAGTAGACTCTGCCTTCATGGTGGCAGACTGCCAGTCAGTTCAACTTACATTCTCATTTTTTTAGCAACCCCCGTGAAAGCACCTTTTTCTTTCTCTAAAAAAAACTGAAGGATTTTACCAAGCTGTCTCAGAAGTGCAGTAGATTTTATAACCAATATCTGTTATTGTTCTCTGGTCCAGGAAAGCTACAAGGAGTCCTGGGAAGCCCCAACTCATAATAATCAAGAATGGAGAAGAGGTAACTCCCCAAAAGAGTATCAAAAACCTACAACTGTTAACAATAGAAAGAATAGATATAAGACAGCCCAAACCAATGGGAATCTATAATATTCTATCCCTTGGCTGCCCATCTATCTTACACACTCATTTCTCCCATACATAAAACTATTTAAATACCCATGTTAAACAATGTCACTGTGTTAGCCGCAACACACTACCTCACCATGGGGTGAAAACAAAAACAACACCAATCTTAAGTTACTGCACCCAAGTTACTTCACCCCGTCTGAAATTACTGTGATAAAGACACCCTTCTTGGTGGTATCTCCTAACCTAATAGCATATAGCTGCATAAGTTTAACTGTGCTCCTAATAACTAATCTACAATAGTAAAAGAACACAATAATCCTCTCTGCACTTCTCCTCTTCTCCTCCTCTCCCCGTCCCCCACGTGTCTTCTCTCTTTCTCTCTCCTCCTCCTTAACGCTGCGCTGCACCTTCCCCCACCAATAAAGACCTTTCATACAAAAAAAAAAAAAAAAAAAACACAATAATAAATCCACCTGGAAGAGCGGAGAAAGTAAAAGGAACCATGGTCACTAATTCAAAGCATAAACCATGTATCAGAATAGCAAGAATGCCCTGTCCTTAGAAATAGAGTTCCTTGGTTAGCCAATATTATGGATGCATTCATTGCTACTATCTCAAAAGAGCTCACTTGTCTATTATTCTCCATGCTGTACAAGATTTTCCTTTTAGCAGTTGTATTGCTTAAGCTTAGAATTGCTGTAGAAGAAAAACAACACAGGCCTTTGTTTACTGGACATGAAGTTTCCCTGAAAGTAGAGCTTCCCTAAAGCCGTAGTTTTTGGTCAACACACCTCAATCCACAGGTTGAATCAACAACCAAAACAAGGGATCTTGTCAGGACATAGTAAACAGATATAGGTTTCACCTTTTAAGTTACAGGCCTTCCCAGTACTCTATCCCCTTAACCCTCAGCTTAATAATCTTCCTTGGAGGAAAAATAAACTAGGTGAGGAGGCACAGCTATTCTATCACTTGTTTATTGGTTGCTTCCTATTTTAAAGCTCTTTACAACTGGAGTGTTATTTTGGTCAGGTAGATGGAGAAAACTGCAAGAGGTGCTTGGGAGAAGCTTACAGAACAAAACTTTACCTCGTGCTTTCCTCTTACACATGTCAACTTTTGTAGGGGATAAAAAGTTGAATCTTTACAAGCAACAAAGCTCAGATGATTTTCTACTATCATGAATGGCAGCTACAGGCAGAAAGAACCTCTCTTACTTGGAAAGACTATATTTTCTTTCCTCTCTGCTTTGAAGCATGCCATCTTAAACCAAAGTCTTGCTCTCTTACTAGACATTGTCAAGCCCAAAGAAGCAGCCAAAACATTCCAACATCCCTAAAATTCCAACCTCAGTAGTTTCATGCGCAAAGATAACACTGATGAATATTTAAACAGCTGCTCTGTATGTAATTCTTTAAGAGGAATTGCTAGGGGACAGCAAAATCTTCCTTGCTTTGCACTCCATGTCAACATCTAAGGTCTATTAAATGCCTCCTACTATTTATTGTCTATGCTAGTGGGGATCTTTTCCATTTCCAAGTGACAAAACCCCGACTTACACTGATATGAAACAAATAACAATAAAAACAATAAATTGTAAAAGAGAATTTAACTGAAGTCACCACAGACACAGAGAACTCGTAAGTGCTCCAAGAGAATCAAGCTATTTTTCTCTTCTAGCTTCACACTTGGTCAAACGCCAAGAAGGGCACCTACAACTACAGTAAGAATCTGCTCTTTCAGCATCTTCATTAGGCAAAGTTCCAGGACAAGTCATGGAACCACTCTGTGGCTTCCGTTGGGTTAAATGTTTGTCCAGGAACCAAGCACCATGATTCTAACCACACCTGGGTTGATGCTCACCCACCCCAAAAGGGTTAATCCCCCTAAACCAGATGAACTTAGAACATGCAAGGAGCAGGGAACTCATCAAAGGAAAACCGAGGTACTGCTACAAAAATGGAAAATGTATGCTAGACAGAAGCAAACAGGAGATGTCTACTATCGTGGGTAATCTGACAAATGCTAACAATATTTTTTAAATTTCCATTCAATGAATTATGTACTTTGTTAACAGCATGAATTTTGTTATGTGCTTATATGTGATCATACACTGAAAATTTTTTACCAGACTCTTTCTTATTCCCAGATGTTAGTTCAAAATAGCATTTACATATATACTAACATTTACATATATAACATCATAAATATTCAATAGACACTTCTAGTTTGAGGAATAAACAATACATTAAGTTTATCTGAATCTAATTTATTTGAGGATTCTAGTCCTAGACCCTACTGCAAAACCTAACTTCAGAAACTGGTCCTAATGATTACTGCTGAACAATGAATGGTGTGCTGCATACTCAAAATACACTTAACTTATCCAAGAGCTAGAAACACAAAAAGTAAATATACATAAAACCAGTCCTTTTTTAATTGAGTTTAAGTTCTTGTGCTCAGGAGTCCACAGCCTATAAGGTAAAACACACATAAATAACCACAATACCAAAGAACAGTATGTGATGCACAAGAGATCTGCTGAGAGTGCATAAAGAGAAATACACACAGAACACAGATCTGAGAGTGCATAAAGAGAAACACACACAAAACACACAACATCTGTGGAACTGACGCGTGAAAATGTCTGAAGTAAATGGTAAAAAGTGCAGATGACTGAATTTTTGATAATGTAGCTACATGGATGATACAAAAAGGGGGCTGGGTCTGCTAGACCCACTGAATTACTTTACACTATGGGAAAAGGAAGGCAAAAGAGGAAAACTTGAGATGCTTTTAATTAACAGCACAGTACTGCCAAAAACTGACTAGCAATACACAAAATATTAAAAATTAATATAATTTTATCATAGACTGATTATAAGATACTTGCTACTTTAGTATCATTATATGACTAAATTAATATTTTTATGGAAAATCTCAAAACTGCTTAAGATATTGAAGCTCCTAGTATTTACATATGCATCCTTAATTTTATTTTCTATGCCAATTACAAGAAAAAAACTACAATTGAAACTAACACGAAAAGACTTCCATGTCAATATAAATTAAAATGTAGGAAATTGTTTCAATACAAATAAATGTGGTTTTATTAGTATTAAGTACTTCCATGATCCCAAGATGTAACTGTAAACTTTTTTACAATTTTATTTCAGATGAAGAATATACCTTTTGTTTGTGAAATTCTAAATATCTCTAAAATGAAATAAAGCTGAAAATTGAAAAAAAATGTCAAGGAAGTTAGTATCATATTCAAGTACCAAAAAAACCTTAAAATTTCCCTTTTAACAAGAATGTCATGAGCCATATGCCAAGAAGAAAGAAACTTAGTAGCCCACACACCCTCTCAAAGTTTCTTGCTATGCTTTCAATATAGCAAACGGCAGGCCACTCAGAATGTAAAAAAGATAAAATCACCAGAGGAAGTATCATTTACTACAGTAAAAGACATAGGGATATATTTCACAGCAATTCACACAAAAAAATCTACACATCCATGAAAAAGTCATAAATTCAGTAACTTGTGAAAAAAAATCTATAAATTAATAATTAAATTCTGGAACCATAGTTATATAATTACAATACAGAAGAAAGCAATTCAAAAAAATCCTGTGAATTCTTTCATAAAGTAAATATAAACCTTTATTTTTATCTTTTAAAAAATATGCTTATATTAAAAATCTGTGTAATCCCAGCTACCTGGGAGGCTGAGGCAAGAGAATCGCTCAAGCCTAAGAGGTGGAGGTTGCTGTGAGCTGTGACTCCACAGCACGCTACGGAGGGCGATAGAGTGAGACTCCGTCTCTACAAGAAAAAAAAAAAACCAAAAAACGCTACTTTAAAAAAAAAAATCTGTGATTAAAAAACCTCACAAAGATAAACAAAGATAACATGATAAATACACAGCATTTACTTTGAGGAAGAAAAAACCTTATATATTAAGTGTTTACAAATGAAGCAATAGATTAAGCCTTATAATACTCCTGCCTTACAACTGAAAAAACCAATAAAATCTCCTTTCTATAAACTTATACTATCACATTAAATAATTCCTTCTGAATTCAAAGTTAGTTGATTAGTAGAGCTACAACTAGAATCCTTGACAATACTCTCATTGTAATGTTATTCACAAACTAATTTACCCATCTCCCTGACACTATCCATCCACATTTGAATGTTTTAAGTTAACCATAATATCATTATACAAATTACATGTACCTATGATTAAAATCATTCATTTCAATTCACATTATATTAGTGATTCTTCACCAAACTCCCACAATTCCACCTGAATAGTGGAATGGATCTTTACCTTTGGGAAACAAAAGCAGAAACATTACAGCCACAGCTGTGTTGAAGAGATCCTATTTTTTACTACATGCTTAAACTTCACTCTGCAAAACTTTTAATTCTTTGGGCAAGGCAGGTATGTGGGAAATAAAATCCAAGTATGTAGTAGTAGTATTCTCATATTATACTAGGAAGAAAAAAATGAACAAGAAAAAAGAAAAAAATATATTGACAAAGGTGACTGAGACAAAGTATTGTTCAAGGGAGAAACTCGTTTCCTTTTGAAGTTTTATACTTCTCCTTTCTTTTATGTGATACAGGCACCCTGAATAACATTTCACTCTTTCACCTAACATTTCTATTTAATGGTTTAAATTAAAACTGAAAAATTTTTAAACTAATTTTCAAGATAATAATAGAGGTTTACAACTTCTCACAAGTCACTAAGTGTCCTAAATAAATGTTACTGATTCTTATTAAATATGCAGAATTAAGTTTTGATAATTATTTCTTAAAGGCCTATGGTTTCCACATATTTTGAAGAATCAGCTTAAATTTTCACATGGCATTTTCATCATGAGTATACTGGAACAATAATTATAGCCCTCCACCTACAATTCAAGAGATACTACACTTCAAATAACTAATTCATATTCCACAATCAATGAATGTAATTAACAACTTAATAATAAATAGCTCCTTTTGTCAATTTTTTCCCAAAAGTTTCCATTTAAAAAATCTATTGCATTCTTTAAATATAAAGAAATAAAAAGAAATTTTAAAACTAACTTTTTTATTTCAAAAATCACTGCAGTTACAAGGTCTTAAAAGGATTTGGGGATATACCATTTCTATGTTATTGTCACTGACTATAAGCTGATGCTAAAGTTCCCTAAAATAATGTCTGCATATAAAGACTTCATGCCAGAATTTCACTGCACTGAGGAGTTAAATTTCTTCTTTACCTCAAGAGAAGTATTTCACTTCCTTTCTTAGTATACTGTATATCTAAAGAACCCCATCTGTTAACAACTAATTCAGCATACATTGCTACTGCTGCAGAGTCCAAACTGGTTATACATTCAAATCAGTTTCCAGGTTGTGAAAGCTCTAATGCCTATTATCAGGTTAAAATGTATTCAGTAAGCATACAAATACTTACTAAAATAGCCTACTATCAGCGAGTATAAAAATGGTATTGGTCAGACAGAAACTGGAAAAACTTAAAATGTGTTCCTTTAAATGTATGGAAATACATTACCTGCTACCTTACTAACATTTTGAGATTCATCTCTTTTCTTGTAAGAAGAAAAAAAAAAGGCAAATACTGACCTATTTGAAGGTAGTTAAAATTAAATCTTTCAAGACAGCTGTATTTCTAGTAGTGCATTTTAAAAAGAACTTGGTTATATCTATGTGGTGACATTTCCCCCAAAGTTACGTTGAGTTTCTGTGGTAATTTATTTGAAGGGTATATGAAAGCACAAAGAGGCATTTTTGTATTTAAACAGCAACCAATACAGAAAGACATATAATCTCCTATCTTTAACTTGACAAACCAGCAAAAAGAAAAAAAAAAACAGCTTCAATTTTTCTGTGAATATAATAAACTCATAAACCGTAGACATTATCTAATCCAGGTCTCAGGACATCTCTGATGTAGCTGCAGCTTTCTTTCAGTTTTCCGATAAATGAAATAAAAACAATTGCTTTGCTGAAAACTCAGACTGCATGGGTGTTATAAAACCCCGTTGCGAGCATATTTTTATATTCCTGTGACTCCACACCAAATACAATAGTCAACTGATTGCTCTCGATTTATGCTTTGCCTTCCAAAACCCAACCTTACAATATGTCAATGACTTCTGGTTATTGCAGAGGAAACTATATAAAAAGCTTTGCTGCATCAAAAACTCCATTTACAAAGCACTAAAAATGAACTACTCTTAATTATCTTCAATTTATGATTCTCCTTTCCTAATTTCTTTCCATTTCTTCCCCTGACATCTTCAAGGCTTCTTAGCTTTTCTGTATATAGCGCAAAACATTAAGTCATAACACAGTTCTGCAGTAACTCTTTCTTATCATGAAAGGAACCAAAATCTAGGGCTGCGTTTAAAACCTTTCTTTTACTCTTTAACCACATGCCATGCTCCTGAAGGCAACCATAGAAACCAACCTGTATGATTTGGTGCCCTCACATTTTAACACCTTGTGTGCTCAGAAAACAACTAAGAAATCAGCATATTCAGGGCAAGATTACAAAGAGCGGCAGGCTGCCTAAGAGGTGGGGAGGGGAGATATGGCCACAACACTCTCAATCATAGCCTTAGAATAATTAAAGACAGATGCAAAACTGCATCATTTTCCTCCTCCCTCGAAAACATCACACCCCAGCTGTTCAAGCTGAAAGCTAATGCGCTTCTCACATTTCAGTAGCACGGGGGAATTTAGGCTCCAGGGGCAAGGCTGTCATCCTCCTCGGAGAGCGACACCACTGACAATTAAGTGTGGGAGAAAGAACCCCAGAGAACAGGGGCCTCCTCGTCCTCTAACTAAACTCTAAAGTAGAACCAAAAACCTTCACGGCGAGCACTGATTTACTCGTCGGGGGAAGTGATGAGAAGCAGTGTTAAGTTGGGCACTGCGCTCAGGTGGCAGGAGAGGACCAGACGAGAGGAGGGAGGTGGGTGGCTCTGGCAGCGCACAGGCAGGTCACCCGCTCGGCAATACCGGCTGGAAGGTCTGTGCTCCCAGGGACACGCTGCGCGTGTGACCCTGAGGGTGGCGGGGTGGGAGCGCCAGGGTGGAGGCTGTGGGGGCTGGGGAGGCAGATGGCAGAGCACGCCCGTTCCCTTACCAGGTTGAGCACCGTCTCCACGATGTCCCTGTTGCTGACCTCTCCGACCTGTATGAGTCCAATCAACACTGCGAATTTCATCCGGATGTTGCGGATCGGCACCGAAGGGTTAATCATCCCCGCGGGGAGCACCACCGAGCCGGAGCCGGAGCCGGAGCCGGAGCCGGACGCTGCCCTCAGCTCCCCCATCCCGCTGCCCCCTGTGCCGCCGCCGCCGGCCCCGACGGCAATGAGCCCCACGGGCTGAGGTTCGAGCCCCGGGCCCGGGCCCGGCTTCTCGCTCGCCATCGGGCCCCCTCCCGGGGAGAAGGGAAGAGCAGCGGCGCCGCCTCCGCCGGGACCGTTACACCTGCCTCGGCCCCCGCCCCCCGGCCGGCGCCTCGGAGCCCCAGCATCCACCAGCGCCGCGGCGCCGGGCCCGCTCCCGCCTCGCCTCAGCCCGGCGCGCTCCCCGGCGGAGGCGGCGGGGGCCTCGCGGGCCGATTCCCGGTGGTGGCGGCACCGCTAACCGCTGCCGGGCGAGCGGCAGTGCCCGCCCAGCAGCTGTGCCGCCGCCGCTGCCTCTCCTCTCTCCCCCTCCCGGTCCGTCCGGCCCGGCCCGCCCCCCGCGGAGATGCTGCCGCTGCCGCCGCTCCGAAAAAACCTGCGGCGCAAGCAGCCGGCCGCGGCGCTGGCCGGGGCTGGAGCTCAGGCTGAGGCCGAAGCTATTGACGCCGCTACTGCCGCTGCTACGAGCGCCACTGTTGTTGTGAAGCCCCGACGCCGCCGCTCACTCCGCCATGTTGCCGCCCCCTGCCTGCGGTAGCGGCCACTGCGCCTGCGCAGAGCCTCCGGGGGCGGAGCCCTCGGTGCACCCCCTCGTTTGCCCTGCCCTCCTCCTCTTCCCACCCACCCACCCGGACACCCCTAGTCCCTCCCCCAGCCACCCTGAACGGATAGACAGGTGAGCAGGTGCATGGGGACTGCTGCCAGACACCGGGGCAAGCTGGCAGAGGCGGGGCGGGTAGTGGCTTCCTTGTGGCTTTTCCCTTGAGGGTGCATTTCTCCCCAGGGGGAAGGACACGGTGTGCGTGTCTTGCCTTCGCCGCCACCTCCTCCTCCTTTCAATATCCCACTGCGAGGAGGAGGTTCATCCTCTTCGTTGTTGCATTCAGCTGCCGCTACTGCCAGTGCCACGTGCCTTGTATGTCTTGGGGAGTGGCAGGTGACCTCTTTCTGCCCCTTGTCGCCCTGCCTCGCAGTCCTGTCCGCCTGCCCTCTCTGGAATTTCCCAAAGAAAAAGTGGCTGGCAAAGCAGAAACAAACGCACCCGGGGGAGAACGATCCTTCATTGTTGGGAGAAGGATACAGATGGAATGTAATGGTTCTTTTTTACAGCCATGAAAGAGGCTGACACCTGCACACTCGGGCACGACCCAAAATAGAACTTGTCAAACAGTGATCCTCTCTGGGTCAAGCTCGCAGCAACAAACAGCTCGTGAACTCACCTCCCAGCCTAAAGAGGCTGCACTGCGCGACACCGTGGGGTAGTTTGGTGGGAGCGACAAATCTCACACTTTAAGACTCTCTGACAGTCCTCAGGTATGATGCCAATTAATGATGCTTCCCTTTTCATAGGAAAATACAGTTGGGAGGAATTTTTTTAATTATCTAAAAACATGCATGATTCTCACTGCCATCCTTGATCTGTGAGAAAAGTAAATTTCTGTGTCTGAACAGATGCAAAAATAAAATTACTTGCAATATTTAAAAGTAAAATGTACTCAGTAATCTTGCTGCTGGTATTGGATCAAAGCTAAATAGCCACGACTGCTGGTTTCTTCCTCGAAAGGAAGGATATACTTTTCTTTAATATTTCATGAGGTCTGCCTTTTTCAATAAAGGTAAATTACGAGCCACCAGAAATGTTAGGTATCTTGAGGTATATTCAAATCATTTTAATTGTCAGTTCAAATTTAAAAAGTCAGTATACAAATCCACCATAATCAGGTTTATTATTATTCATGTTTAATTAGACTTGCTGGTCTAGTTAACTCCAGATATAGGAATATAATAAAAGTCCAAAGTACCATAAACTATAACAAAGTTTCCCTAAACCTATGCTTAAGATTAGCTCTTGTTTTTGTTTGCTTGTTTAAACTTTCACTGACTTGGTTGAATTATGAAAGAGTTAAGCAAAAATTTCTCCAAGAAGTGAAAAGTGGTATATCCATTTAAATTAAATAGCAATGGAATTATAAAATGCTAGATCAGTTGAAACTGTACAGGAAATTTACAAAACATACAAGTCTTACAGTGTGATTTGAGATGTTCAGTAATTGGATACTCACATTTATGTCTACCCACAGCATTTTTGTCTGTCCCAAGTGCGTATCATCTACTTTTAGGAGCACTGTTTCATTTGCGAATTTAAAATGGTATATCTTTTCTAAGTACATAAATCTAGACTGAAAGGTTGGCACACTGGGTTCCCCCCCCCACCGTGCATATTTGTATATGGCCCAGGTTCTACCTCTTGCTATTTTTAGACTTCTTGCATGAGTGCTTTGAGAGACAGTGACAACCTGAACTTTCTATTGCCTTTCTGAATGAATAGCTTAACATCACTTGAGCATTTCCATTCAAATCCTTCTTGTTTTATTCTTAAGCAGTATGTGTGTGCATTTTGGTTGTGTTCTTCTGGTTTCTTCGTTTTTCTTTAATGGAGATAGGGAGTAGGTAAAGAGATGATATCACTGTTCAAAGCAGAAAAATCTCACTTCTTTTACATACTTAATTCTACTTCAGAGAGATTTAAAAGAGCTTAACAAATGAAAAGATTTCTCCAGTAGACTGTCAGCTCCTCACAGGTGGTATTGTACTGTGGAAAGTATATGGGGTTCTGAATCATACTCACAACTTACTACCTGTGAAGTCTATTTGAGCTTTAGTCTGTTCATTCCTTAAATAGGGATGATAAGCTCTGAACCATTGGGAAGTGAGAATACAATGAAATAATTCAACCCAGCAGCTAGCACATACTAAATGTGTCTTTGTATCCTGAGTGTACAGGCATAATGTGTGTTGCATGACCTATAAACACATGTAATAGTAATTATAACCACACACAAGTCTCCATAATTACACAGTTATATGTTTTCAAAAGCATAAAATTTAGAAAAGACAGCAAGTCTGCTTCCTTTTGGCCTATAAAGCCTATTTCCATATAAAGGTGCAAATAACTTAGCATTTGCAATAACAATATTTGGAAATAAAAGATAAGCTACATAATAAAAGAAGATGCATGAAGTGTCCATTTTTAAGTCTCCAGATTAAAAAAAAATTATATGGTAAACATTACTTTGGTATACGTTTTTATAAATCCATACTTGCTAAAGGCAACTCTTCAAAGATAAAGCCTATGAATTTGAGCTTCAAGAGGCAACATTGTACATGTCCTTCAGATTCAGTAGAATCTAGATTTGAATTTAGTTCCACTATCCACTTACATGTGAGATCTTTGGAAAAATGACCTCACTCCAAAGTCTCGAAGTCAGTATACCCAACTACCCATTCCTACTTTGGTAGGAATGATGATATTATTTCATAGGATTAAAGGAGCTAATACATTTAAGGTATTTAATATAGTAACAACTGTTCAATCAATATTTCCCTTCATTGGCTATGGTGAAAGACTCAGAGTTATTTTTGTGTTTTCAGCACCTAACATGCCTGGCTTGTGACTTACATTTAATAAATGTATTCAAAGACAAATGAATGAAAGCAGCAGTTCTCCAAGCTAAATATTTCCACGCCCTTTACCTGATCTTTAAAGAACTGGTCTTTTTAATGGTTATCTGAACAGAATACTCCAAATTCCATTGAGGTTCACACCAGTGTAAATCAGTATAAATCTTACATCAGCCTCAGCCTTCAGAATTATAACTCCCGTTAATGTAACCTCAAGTCAACATAGATGTGTTTGGTTTGGTTTGGTTTTTGGTTTTTCGACATGACACTATTAATTCATGTAATATAGTAATGATTCGTGTTTGGCATCTAATGGGTCCTCAGATAATTTTGGTTCCACTCCCCTTTCATGTTGAAATTATTATCAATCTGAAAAGTCAAGGGTTTTTGTTTAGTTGCTATTTTTTTGTTTTGTTTTGTTAGCAGCAGCATATCTCCCATGTGTACTTTTGTGTGTAGATTTTAAAATATCAGGTACAAATGTGTACTTATCTATTTAAATTTTGTTTTTTATTCAGGTTGTCTATTTAATTCTTATTTAAATTTCATCTCCTGGGAATTTCTTAATCCTGATTAAATCGTAAAAATAATTTATTCATATTCTTCTTATTATCTGCAAAATTGAGAACATTCCTTATAGATCTTTATCCAAATATTTGCTAGAACAGGATAAAAACAGCTCAGTAATCACCCGTTAACACTCTACTTGAAATCAAGTCACATCTTTCAAACTGTGGACCCCAACCCATTAGGGAGTCACGAAATTGATTTAGTGAGTTGCAACCAACAGTTTTTTTTTCCCCCATGAAATAGAATAGGAACATACAGAATTGAGAAATATGAAAATACATCCATTTTGTAAGGGAGAAGCACTGCATGAAACTTGTTTAATTATACACATATACATATGCCTAGTATACACGTGTCCATATACATGGTATACACATGTCCCTATGCATAGTGTACACATCTATGGTTACTAGGTAATGATGTGACATGTATTTCTTACTGCAATGGTCAAAAACCTTTAAAACTGCCATTTAAGGTTGTTCACAAGCACCTGTTTCATATAATCTTTCAAATACACAGTGCCTCAAAAGTCCCCATACATATGAAATATTGTAATAACAGATGTCTTTAAACATATTCATCATGAAGGAGAGAGAGAAGACTTTGTGTCTGTGTGTGTAGAGAGAAGTGACAAACACATAGAGAATATTTTTTAAATACTTTATAAAACTTTGTAATGAATATTCTGTAAATAAAGGTACATTTAGCTATAGTTTCCCATTTCCCCTATATCTGGTGACTTCAGTCCCTGGTACATATACTTCTCTCTGACTCCTCAAAGACCACTGAGGGTTGTTCAGTGATCTAGTTTTCAGATTCTTTCAGGGTCAGTGGATATAATTTGTTCTGCCTTTGGGACTTGAAGTCACTTAGACTCTCTAGGTGTCTGCTTACAATTTTCTTTACAAACTTTAACTTCAGTTTCCTCCAAACTACTATTCTATCTTTGTTGCTCCATGAAATTTTCTCCTAACCAGAGAACTCGGACACAAAATAGAGATTCCAATGTTCCCTAATTTGACTCCATTTTGGAAAGGCTAAAATGTTGATGCCTGCCGATCAGCAAACTCTCGTGTCCCCAAAACTAGACTAATTCAAATAGATGATTTCGAATTCTTCACTTAAAGAAAGATTGTGTTTACACATAGAAAGTGATTCAGCAAGTTCTGAAAAATATTGAATGGTTAAAAACATAGTAAGTACCCTGGAATTTCAAAGGAACTCAAGATCATACAAACACCGTAATGCACTTGTGCACACTTAAACATCACATAAAAATACACACAAATGTGCACACACACACACACACACCTATTCACCACTGGTTGTACCTTCCCCATTTTTCCTGGCAGTATCTTTAGCATTCATCCCATTGTTTTCATTCTCACTGCTATTGCCTGATTCAGATCCTGACCTAGTCACCTCATACACAGCTGGTCTCCTTGTCTCCACACTCACACTCCTCTCCCTCAAGCTTCTCCTTTACAGACAGATAAGGATTCTTGCTTTACTAATAGCTTCTACATAACTACATGTCATCTGCTGAAGACATCACCAGTAATTCTCTTCACCTAACAAGTTAAGCCCAGAGTATTTCAGTGCCAGACTCCCTCTGTACTTTGGCTTATTTTCGAGTCTTGCCTCATTCTGTTCCCAGCAGGAACCCTCTGCCAATGGCTCCCAAGCTTAATGTGATCTCTGGAGTCAATCTGGTCTTATAGCTCTATGCCTAGAAAGACTCAGAAAATTCCATTAGCCTTTCTGTTTTCCTGGGAATTATCTTAATTCTGGACAAAAGTCACTTGGGATAAATTTTTTAAATTGTATTCATTTAGATTAACCAAAATTTCATTTTATAATCACATTAATATGTTGCGCTTTTCTGGCAAAGGTTTTGTAATCTCCTAGTTTTGGTTGCCATTACATTTCCATAAAACTATAGTAAAGATCATATACCCTGGGTAAGGGGAGAAGAAGAAATACTATGAGAAGGTATCCAAGAATACTTTGGAACAGTGATCTCGTTATTAGAATCTCTTCAAAATTAACCATAGCGTCTTTACCAAACTGTGCAACTGAGAAACAGTGGCTGGAATCAATATGAGCCTGGCACTGCTGCAGGGAGTTTTGGGTTAGCGCCTTTCCCTGGTGCCAACAGCCATTGGTTGACTAGTGAAAACAACAACCCAATTAGCAGGTAGTTCCTGGAAACAATCTGAAGTTTACACTTTGATTTCCCAGAGTTGTAGTGTACGCCTATCCCTTCTACTTAACAGTCAGAAAGGTCAGACTCAGAAGGAGCGGTAAAAAGAAAGAACAGAATAACCGAACTGTACCTTCTGCTGGAGAGTTTAATTTTATATATTTCGAAGTGTGTGTTCTACACAGCCCCTTTGCTGCTAAAGTATATAGGAATCTGGCCAGGCGCGGTGGCTCATGCCTGTAATCCTGGCAACTCTGGGAGGACAAGGTAGGCGGATCGCTTGAGCTCAGAAGTTTGAGACCAGCATGAGCAAGAGCAAGACCCTGTCTCTACTAAGAATGAAAAAACTGAGGCAAGAAGGTCACTTGAGCACCAGAGTTTGAGGTTGCTGTGAGCTATGATGATGCCATGGCACTCTACCGAGGGCTTGATAAAGTGAGACTTTGTCTCAAAAAAAAAGTAAATGGAAATTGTAAATAATACAATCAGGAGGCTAAAGGAGAACTCAAGGGATCAAGATACTTAATCACATGTAGTTTTAAGGTATCTGTTAAATGTACACGAATGTGTATATAAAGCTTCATTTCTGTTTGGCTGATCTAATCTGGTGAGAAGTAAATGAAATGTGATATATTGGCCACAGCTTTATCACCAGTTTCTTTGTTTATATTAAAACAAGCTCAGCCAGATTTCCTTTGCAGTCACAAGAACACAAACATAGCATATTTGCATTCTGTGAAGCGGAGAAAGGTGGTGGCCACATGGTTTGTCCTCATAATTCATAGCATAGTGTTTTCTTTCATAAACACAACAGAGACCTCACGTGATTACATTATAAAACAAAACACTTCTTCCGATATTTCTCTGTTTTTTACCTTCCCCATCCTAAATCCAAATAATCCTTTGAAGCATGGTTTGGTGGCTACAATAATGTGTTTTGAAATTAGGCACATGAGGTTCAAATCCAGATGAATTACCCATGAGCCAATGTCACCTGTAAAACATACAGCAGTGTGCCCTTATCCAAGGGGAATACACGTCAAGACCTCCCCTCACTGAGGAGATGCTTGAAACCACAGCTAGTGCTGACCCTGTGTCAAACACAGGCAGAAAATTTTCGATTGTGTTTGTGAGAGCGTATGGTTCTTCTCTGGGCTTTATGATACGGCCTGCAGCATTAACACAGAGTAACAGAGTTAATCTGCTCTTCCATATCTTGTGCCCTGGTGCTACTTTATACTTCACTGAATTCAGGTTCTAGTGCTTCTCTTCTTCCAGAAAGGCCAATTTCATCACAATTGAAGGCTTGCTTTAGATTCTAGCCTTCCCCTTAATCAACTTTAACTCTGCCAGAAATGTGGCAGCAACTTCATCAGCAGATGCAGCCTGTCCAGTTATTTTTATTTATATTTATTATATATATATATACACGTATATATATATATATATATATGTTTTTTTTTGTTGTTGTTGTTTTTTTTTTTTTTTTGCAGTTTTGGCCAGGGCCGGGATTGAACCCGCCACCCCCAATATATGTGGCCAGTGCCCTACTCCTTGAGCCACAGGCGCTACCCTATTTTTATATTTTTCAGCCCAAACCTGTTCCTGAATCTGTATACCCATCCTTTACTTGCAGCAAAGGGCTTAGTGTTACTCTTTTCAGAGGATCACTTGCTAAAGTCTTCATAATAGGTTCGATGTTTCCTGGTGCAAAATGTTGCCATCAATTAAATGTTTCCGTTGACATCTCCCACCCACAAATGTAATGCCTTTTCCATCTTAACTAAGCAATTATCATGAACTGTGGCCATAACTTTTACAGTCTGAGGTGTGGAAAAGAGAAACTAGCAAGAATTGCTTTTTGCTTCTTCACAATTTCATGGCTAGAAGATTTGTTCTTACCATAGATTTTAGCGACTTCAGCATACGATTTTTTTTTTCTCTTTCCTCAAGTTGAGAAATTTTGCTTTTTCACTTCAAGGAAACACTTTAAGGTTTCTCTGTGGCATATCCAAATTGCTAGCATGATTACTCTTGCACCTTCAGGCCAGTAAGTAAAATAACGGTTTCTTGAACACAAGCACCAAGATACTGTGACTGTCAATCTTAGCACCAAGACAGTAGCTAAGTACGTAAGACGCAGGTAGCAAAGCATGAACTCACTGGACAAAGAAATGATTTATGTCCCAGGCTGGAAAGAGTGGAATGGCAGGAGATTTGATCATGCTACTGAGAATAGCATGCAATTTGAAACTTATGAATTGTTTATTTCCGGAATCTTCCATCTAATATTTTTGGACCTTCGGTAACTGAAACCATGGAAAGCAAAACTGTGGAAAAGGAAAGACTACCGTAACTACATCATGCGTGTTATTTGAAGGATTTAAAGAGGTAAAACATAAAAAGCATTTAGAACAGTGCCTGTGATGAGTGTTCAATAGATGTAGAAGTTGTAATTATAGAATAACACAAAAAGAGGGGTTGGTGGAGTTTTGTGAGTTTCCAAATTACATAATTAAATGCACTAATCTCGACTTATTTTCTCTTTTTACATTGACTAGATTTCCCTTTATCAAAGGACGAATAAGATATCAGTGTCGTCTTCAGCTTTTTCTGTGTAAGGCGCAGTCTATATATATTCAACATGTATTTATTTGATAATAGTCTTAATGATTTCCATTTATATCTCAAACTTAAATGTTTTATGTCTAATGAGTACATTAAACCAAATTAGCAATATAACTTTGCTTTGCTTTTTGCCAGTATTAGGGGAAAAAGGCATATTATGAACTATATATTTTTCAGTGAAACTTTATAAAAGTAAAAAGTCAAAAGAATAATCAAGTAATAATAGAATAAGCAAAATAATAACAAAGTACTCCTTTATAATACACTAACTCGCAGAATTAAACAGTCTATCAAAATGTATCTGATGGTTTAAACTATACTTTTTTCCTGTTCTTTCAATCTGTCTGCTTCTCTCCTTTTCCTTTTCATTAAAATCTTTTGTTATTGCTTTTTTTGTAAATAAGTTTACTACTTTGCTTATGCCAAAACAGAGGATTTTCCCGATTTCCTTTTTTAAAGGGATGGTAGGATTTGCCTTTTTTAAAGGGACAGTGGGATTAACTTTTCTAAACCCTGTTTTAGGCCTGTGTGTTGAATTTGGACATGGACTGTCATAACCCCCACACTCTGGTGTCTATCATGTGGCACGCACTTCCTAACTGCAGCTAAAGTTATCCATGTAGCTTGCAGTTTTTAAAATGTGAGTCAACAACAGATATTTTTGTTCTCTGGCTTTCTTCTCCTATCTATAAATTTGTGGAGTTATTCTCTCCAGGAACATTTATAAAATTCGTCATGTCTTTTGTTGTCTTAATACCTCTACAAATGCATAAACTGAAAATGACTAACATTGAATTATTATAAAACACATTTTAACTTTTCACCTGTGGATAATATCGTCAGCTATTTTGAA
Organism: Perodicticus potto; assembly: GCA_963574655.1. Lineage (NCBI taxonomy): Eukaryota > Metazoa > Chordata > Mammalia > Primates > Lorisidae > Perodicticus > Perodicticus potto. Next base: position 94,268 of record CAUYRH010085859.1, read on the forward strand.
AGCTCACTATAGAGACCTGGTCTCAGCACTCAAACTATAAAATGTAATCTTACTTAATCTTTGATGTTTGACTAAGAAAAATTCCCCCCCAGAATTATGATCTTCTGTAACAGAGAACAGAATTAAGCCAGAGATGCAGTGGAACTTAGATGTGGCAACTGTAAACAAAAATTAGTCAATATAATTGAAACATCAGACCCTTCCAGCTTTGCGACCATCTACTACTCAAAAAGCGTTAACCTAAAATAATACATACGAATAGACTAGTATGTTAATATTTCACATAGTAGCAACTCTGTGATATTCATTGTTTTTTAATATGGAACAGAGTCTCATTCTGTCACCTGGGCTAGAGTGCAGGCGCATCATTGTAGCTCACTGTAATCTCAAACTCCTGGGGTCAAGCAATTCTCCTGGCTCTGCCTCCAAGTAGCTGGGACTACAGGCATGTACCAGCACACCTGGCTAAGTTTTCTACATTTTTGTAGAGATGAGGTCTTCCTCTTACTCAAGGTGGCCTTGGACTCCATGCCTAACACTCAGCCTCCTAGAGTATTAGGATTATAGGTATGAGCCACCATGCTTGGCCAACATTCATATTAGAACCTAAGAAAACATACTAACCAATATTAAGAAATGAAAACATGAAACGGGAAAACTTTAAAGGAACATTTTATATATACGTAACAGTACATATTTGCTGATAAATAAATAAAATGAATTCTATATTTAAAATACTACATGTCTAATAACAACTATAACAGCCTGTGTGATAAGGCTAGAAAAACTTAAATGGCAATTCACCTGGAAAGAACCAACACTTCAGTTCAATACCTTGAATTTATGTGTAGTGGCTAATAAGTAATCTTCATTCACTAGACATGTGATTTTTTTTTAAGGCCTAAAAGAGAACTAACATTTATTCCTTATTACACATATCTATTAAATGTATTCTACAAGCCATGTGTAGCTTCAAGAGGCAGGAAATATAGCAGTGAATAAGATAAAGGCCCTGGGTGGCACCTGTGGCTCAAGGAGTAGGGCGCCAACCCCATACACCAGAGGTGGTAGGTTCAAACCCAGCCCTGGCCAAAAAAAAAAAAAAAAAAATAGAAGATAAAGGCCCTGTCCTCATATAGCTTACATTCTAATAGAGGACACTGACAGTAAACGAGTAAAAATTGTATAAATAATATGATTTCAGAAGGTGATAATTTATATGGTACTTATTTTTATGAAAAAAATCAAATAGTATTGTAGTCATTTGTTTTGTGTGGGTTTTTTTTTTTTCCTCACTAGATTTACAGTCACTAGAAGGCAGGGATTGTGTCTTTCCTATAAATAAAATCTTCAGAAATACACTGTGCTTATTGACCAACACATGGTAAGTAAATTTGTGAAAGAAAGAAGGAAAGGAGAAGGCAGAAGATTTAACAGTTCAATAAATTCAATAATTCGATACAAATGCCCTGCAGTACAGGTCAGTCTCAATTATTGAAGAAAGAAGAACAAAGAGTTTTTAAATCAGAATAAAATCATTTCTCTAAACTATAGTCCCTAACCCCTGGGCCGTGGACCAGTGCCCATCAGGTCCCTGGGCTGTTGGAAACCAAGCTGCACAGTGGGGAGTGAGCAGCAGGAAAGCTTCATCTGTATGTACAGCTGCTCTCCATTGTCATATCACCGCCTGAGCTCCACCTGTCAGATTAGCAGCGGCATTAGATTCTCATGGTGCAACCTACTATAGACTGCACGTAGGAGAGAGCTAGGGTGCATGCTCCATGTAAGAGTCTAAAGCCTGATGATGTGAGGTGGATGTGCAATGCACCTAACTCATCCGGAGACCACCGTCAGTCCTCCAACCCTGCCCTGCACACTAGGCCATGGAAAAATTGTCTTCCATGAAACTAGTCCCTGGTGCCCAAATGTTTGGAGACCGCTGATCTAAAAGACTGTTAACTTCTTAAAACATTAATTATTGAGTAGGAGCAGAGTCCTCAAAATTAGCACTCAAAATATTAAATCATCACTATGTGCTGCTATGAAGTAAAGGTTTTGGCCTCTTTGAGCTTGGGCTTTCTTACCAATAAAATGGAAGTGAACAGTTTTTGTCATAGAAGGGGGTTGTTGTAATAAGACAAATGAGATAAATTGTGATAGTGCTTTGAAAAGTCCAGAGTATTACAGAAAAAAACAATAGCCTTAATTCTGTCAGCTATCTGGAATGAAGCAATAATTCTTGTGATCTGGAAATGCAGGCAGTAGTAAGCCATCGCTGTGGCTTCAGAGCAAGAAACTGGTTGTGAGCGTGTTAAAAGGGAGATAAGGGCCCAGTGTGGTGTCTCAGACCTATAATTCTAGCACTCTGGGAGCCTGAGGCAGGAGGATCCCCTGAGCTCAGGAGTTTGAGACCAGCCTGAGTAAGAGCAAAACCCTGCCTCTACTAAAAAAGCAGTAAAAACTAGCCAGACATTGTGGCAGATGCCGGTAGTCGTAGCTACTTGGGAGGCTGAGGCAAAAGGATCACTTGCCCAGGAGTTTGAGGTTGCTGGGACCTGCCACGGCATGTGTAGCTGACAGCACAGCCCTCTACCCAGGGCCACAGAGTAAGACTCTGTCTCAAAAAAAAGAAAAATAAAAAAATAAATAAATAAAAGGGAGATGAGTAGGTTCAATGCCCAGAGCTGTTAGTCAGAAATCAAAGGATAAGGAATCAAACCTAGTGAGACCAGCCATAGCTAGAGCAAACCTGGAAAGGAGAGTTGAGGCAACCATGAATCCTCAATAGTAGAGTAGAAAGACACTCTAGAGTTGGGCAAACAGTCAAGAATCCAGAAACATGGCAGCGCCTGTAGCTCAGTGGATACGGCACTGGCCACATACACCAAGGCTGGCGTGTTCAAACCCGGCCCAGGCCAGCTAAAACAACAATGACAACTGCAACAGAAAAATAGCCAGGCAGTGTGGTGGGTGTCTATAGTCCCAGGTACTTGGGAGGCTGAGGCAAGAGAATCGCTCGAGCCCAAGAGTGTGAGGTTGCTGTGAGGTATGACACGACGGCACTCTACCGAGGGTGACATAGTAAGACTATGTCTCAAAGAAAAAAAAAAAAAGAGTCCAGAAACATAAACAACAGAGGAGAAACATAAAATAAACAAGAGGCCAAATTTGAACTCCTTCAAAAAGCAGCAAGATAATTTTTTGCCCCGTTCCTGTATATTTCTATGGTTCCTTTGGGAGAAAGCATTAATCCCGCAGGAACACATGCTCAGGAATGTGTGGTTGAGGGAAGAGAATGTAAGTGGAGCCAATAAGCCAATTTCTCTTGAGAAGATTATGGCAATAAATATCTCGGCCAGTTTTTCAAAGAATCATTTGAGTAATCCAGTTGCTAATTATACAGCAAGGTAAAGCTTTGTTGAATCTTTAGACAAGTTTCTCTTGGGGTTCACACCATGTTTTCATGATACTGCAAAATACTGCAGTAAAAAAAAAAAAAAACAAAAGAACAAAAACTAAATGATTTATGCAGTCATGGTTAGGTCCCCAATATGTAGAGTTTCAACTGGTATTGGAACTGTTGACATTACTCTTATTTCCCATGACCTGAGTTTACTAGCTGACTGGCTAAAGTTAGATAATTGTACTGTAGCAACATGCCTGTGAATGTTAGGCAAAACCTTTCAGTGAATGGGAAAAAATTATCGTCGTTAGGCAACTACTAACTTGTCTCCACTTTTAAAACTGACTAATGAATGCCCCTAGCTAGACATGAGGCAGGGATCACTGGTGAAACTCAGGCCAGGCTCACTCAGCACTGGTTCTCTCCAGGATGGGGGAGTGGGTCCCAGTAAGGTGTCTGGTTCAGCACCAAGTTGGCTTTTTCCGCAAGTATTGTGTACCCCTTGAACCAGTATAGGCTTTTAGGATAATGGACCATTGGTTTATTCACTTGTATGTTTCTTGAATTTTGGCCATTGTATCAATGTTGCTGGTGATTGGATTTGTAAGACATAGTTTTCCAGGGTCAGGACCACAAAAAGATGTCTATTCACTAGAAATCAGTGTAATACCCATAATACATCAGCATAGAGATGGATCCTCCCATTAAAAATATCACCCCTTAAATATCTGTTGTTTATGATTCCAGATTCTTGACTGTATTTGCAGCTTCAAAAAATTGTTGTTTGTTCCTGGCATATAAACAAAACAAATGGCCAAGTGTGAACCTGTACAGAACCCAGATATCTAGTTTCTAATAAAGAATATGTATTGGCTCGGCCCCTGTGGCTCAAGCGGCTAAGGCGCCAGCCACGTACACCTGATCTGGCGGGTTTGAATCCAGCCCGGGCCCGCCAAACAATGATGGCTGCCACCAAAAAAAGGC
>CAUYRH010085860.1:0-11434 GCA_963574655.1 Perodicticus potto
GGTGGGCACCTGTAATCCCAACTACTTGGGAGGCGGAGGCAGGAGACTCGCTTGAGCCCGGGAATTGGAGGTTGCTGTGAGCTGTGATGCCATAGCACTCTATCCAGGGTGACAGCTTGAGGCTCTGTCTCAAAAAAAAAAGAATTGCTTAAGCCCAGGAGCTGGAGTCTGCTCTGAGCTCTGACGCCATGGCACTCTACCGAGGGTGACAAAGTGAGACTCTGTCTCAAAACAAAAAAGCAAAAAAAAGCCACCAGCAGATCCTGTGCTAGACAAGGCCCTGCCCTGCCCTCCCCCAGCATCGTCACCATCATGCTGCTTGTGCATCTGTGACTAAGTGTGAAGGAATTAGGGGCATGAGAGGGATGGGTGGGGAGAAGAGGAGCGAGGTTCCAAATACGGGCTTCTTTTATGGTCATGGGAAACAAGTTTATTTTTAATCTGACCTCCCGGAGGCCTAAGGAATGCAGTTCTCCAGACAGACAGGACAGCTGAATGGGTAGCTTTCAGGTAATAATAACAAAGACCAGAAAACAGCTTGCTCCTACGCTGACTTATCCTTTCACTGGCACAGGGTAGTGACTGCTAGAGAAGAGGACAGGGAGCTGGCCTGAGTACAGGCTAAGGGGCTCGTCCCAGCCTGGCTCCTCAGGGGCACTGGGTCACCCAGCCTCCTCACTTGCCTCTTGCCCCAGTTACACTCAGAACCGAGCTATGCTGAGTCTGACCCAGGTCTACCTGACACCAAATCTCTTTTTTTTTGAGACAGAGCCTCAAGCTGTCACCCTGGATAGAGTACTGTGGCATCACAGCTCACAGCAACCTCCAATTCCTGGGCTCAAGCGAGTCTCCTGCCTCTGCCTCCCAAGCAGCTGGGACTACAGGCGCCCGCCACAAGGCCCGGCCATTTTTTTTTAGGTTGCAGCCACCATTCTCATTTGGCGGGCCCGGGCTGGATTCGAACCCACCAGCTTAGGTGTACGTGGCTGGCGCCTTAGCCCGTTGAGCCGCAGGCGCCGAGCCGACACCAAATCTCTTATGTGAGGTTCCAGCCCCAGTGTCAGTCACCTTCTCTTAAAATATTAAAGACAAAGACATTGAGAAATGACTTACATAAGTTGTTTGTAAATATGGATGTGGTGTTCCATTCATTCATTCAGTCAGTCAGTCGCTTATTCATTCAAACAAATATTTATTGAGCACATGCTATGCAACAGGCACGGGGGTCAAATGGTGAGTATAACGAATCAGATCCCCACCTTCATGGAGCTGACACTGTAGAGAAGCCAGACAGACAATAAGCAAGAACTAATGTATCAATATTGCCAACAGTAACAGCATAATTTAAAAAATAAAGCCAGGCTCAGCACCTGTAGCTCAAGCGGCTCAGCCACATACACTAGAGCTGGTGGGTTCGAATCCAGCCTGGGTCCGCCAAACAACGACAGCTATAACCAAAAAATAGCCGGGCATTGTGGCAGGCACCTGTAGTCCCAGCTACTTGGGAGGCTGAGACAAGAGAATCGCTGAAGCCCAAGAGTTTGAGGTTGCTGTGAGCTGTGACGCCACAGCATAGCTACAGCTTGAGACTGTCTCAAAATAAATAAATAATAAAATAAAATAAAACCAAGCTCAATGCATGTGGCTCAAGCGGCTAAGGCACTAGCCACATACATCTGAGCTGGCAGGTTCAAATCCAGCCCAGGCCCACCAAAAACAATGAGGACTGCAACCAAAAAACAGCCTGGTGTTGTGGCGGGCACCTATAGTCCCAGCTACTTGGGAGGCAGAGGCAGGAGAATTGCTTGAGCCTAGGAGTTGGAGGTTGCTGTGAGCTGTGATGCCACAGCACTCTATCCAGGGTGACAGCTTGAGGTTCTGTCTCAAATAAAATAAAATAAAATAAAATAAAAATAAAGCCAGAGAAAGGAATGGAGAATAGAAGGGAGGTAGATGCTGTTCTAGACCCAGGGGCCTCCAACGCTATTTTAGTAAATGAAATTTCATTGGAGTACAGCCAAGCTCATTTATTCACATATTGTCTATGGCTGCTTTCATGCTACAATGGCAGGGTAACTGCAACAGAGATGGTGTGACTTCCAAAGTTGAAAGTATTTCTACCTGGCTCTTTAAGAAAAAGTTTGCCATCACAACAAAATACTACTTCACATCCACTATAATGGCTGTAACAAGTGCCGGTAAGTCTGTGGACAAATTGGAACCCTTCCAGGCTGCCAATCAGAATGTAAAATGGTGCAGCCATTTTGGAAAACAGCCTAGCAATTCCTCAGAAGGCCAACATGGAGTTGTAAATTGACCCAGCAAATCAACTCCTGGGTATATACCCAAGAGAAATAAAAATGTATGTCCACACAAAAACTTGTACAAGAATGTTCACAGCATTATTCATAAAAGCCAAAAAGTGGAAATGACCCAAATTTCCATCAACTGATGAATGAATAAATAAAAAGAAAAGTACTGGCTTGATGCTCATAGCGCAGTGGTTATGGCGCCAGCCACATACAACAAGGGTGGCGGGTTCAAACCCGGCCCCGGGCCAGCTAAACAATTGCAACAAAAAAAATAGCCAGGTGTTGTGGCAGGTGCCTGTAGTTCCAGCTACTTGGGAGGCTGAGGCAAGGAGTTTGAGGTTGCTGTGAACTGTGATGCCATGGCACTCTACCAAGGGGAACATAGTGAGACTCTGTCTCAAAAAAAAAAAAAAAAAGAAAGAAAAAGAAATGTACTACTGATATATGCTATAATATGGGTGAACCATGAAAACATTCTAAGTGAAAGGAGCCAGCCACAAAGGACCACCTATCGTACGATACCATTTTTATGAAATATCCAAAATAGGCTTGGCGTGGTGGTTCACACCTGTAATCCTAGCACTCTGGGAGGTGGAGGAGGGTGGATTGCCTGAGCTCAGGAGTTCAAGATCAGCCTAAGCAAAGCAAGTCCCCAACGTTACAAAACAGAAAAACTAGCTGGGCATGGTGGCAGGTGCCTGTAGTCCCAGTTACTTGGGAGGCTGAGATAAGAGGATTGCTTGAACCCAAGAATTTGAGGTTGCTAAGAGCTATGATGCCATTGCATTCAATCTTAGGGCGACTAAGTGAGAGTCTATATCAAAAAAAGAAAAAAAAATTCCAAAATAGGCATGTCTATAGAGACAGGAAGGAGATTAGTTGGGCGCGTTGGCTCATGCCTATAATCCCAGCAGTTTGGGAAACTGAGGCTGGGGGACTGCTTGAGGCCAAGAATTTGAGGTAAGGCAGAGCAAAAGTGAGACCCTGTCTCTACAAAAAAAAAAGAAAAGAAAAAAGAAAGAAAGAAAGAAAAAAAAATTAGCTAGGTATAGTGGTGCAGGCCTGTAGTCCCGGCTACTGGAAGTGCTGAGGCAGGAGGATCCCTTGAGCCCAGGAGTTTAAGACTGCAGTGAGCTATGACGACAACACTGCACTCAAGCCTGGGAAACAGAATGAGATCTTGTTTCAAAAAAAAAAGTAGATTAGTGAGCTGGGGGATGATGGCTAAAGAGTGAAGTGTTTCTTTTTGGAGTGACAAAAATGTGTCATATGGATTGGGTTGTAGTTGTACAACTCTATGAATATATGAAAAGCCATTATTGTATGTTTTATATGACTGCTATTTTTTATTTATTTATTTTTTTAGAGACAGCGTCTCACATTATCACCCTCAGTAGAGTGCTGTAGCATCACAGCTCACAGCAACCTCCAACTCCTGGCCTTAGGCAAGTCTCTTGCCTTAGCCTCCTGAGCAGCTGGGACTACAGGCATCTGCTACAATGCATGGCTATTTTTTTTTTTTTAACAGGCCTGGGCTGGGTTTGAATCCCCCAGCCCTGGTGCAAGTGGCCGGCGCCCTACCCACAGAGCTACGGGCGCCACTCCTAAATGAGTGATTTTTATGGCATGTGGATTTTATCACAATAAAGCCATTTAGAAGTTTGTCAACCTTTGTTCTAGTCAGGAAAGGCTCGTGAGGTGACATGTGAATTTCTCTTTTTGTAATTGGCTCAAAAAGTAAATGCCTCAGATGACATTTCACCTGGCAAAGCCCTTTATAATCACTACCTCACTTAGCCCTCACAAACACCCCATGATTTAGATACTTACAACCCCATTTTATAGAAGAAGCACAGAGAGGGTAGGCGATTTGCCCTGGGTCACACAGCTGATAAATGGCTGTACTGAGATTCAGTTCCAGGTGTTTGACATCAAAGCCTGTGCCCCTAACCTCTAAGCCACATTATACATTGCTCCTCATCCAATCTCTGAATTCCTGAACTTTCCCAGATAGGAAGATGGCCCAAAGCAAGATGGAGGGAATGAGATGAGCACAGCCTCAAAGGCAGGCAGGAAAGGCCCTGCCTGGTGCAGAGGAGAGAAACGGGATCCTTAGAGGGGTCTCTGGGCTCAGGAAAGGCTTCACAAAGTGAGCAAGACACTTATTTACTCAGTGGTTCCCAAACTTTAGACGCATAGAAATCAGGATGTGGGAGAGAGGCTTATTTAAAAAGCAGACTGCTGGGCCTCAGAGAGTCTGACTCAGTGGATCAGAGGTGGTGACAGAAGTTTAAAGTTCACAAGCTTCATGGGTGGCTACTTTTTTTTTTAGAGAAAAGATCTCACTCTGTTGTCCAGGCTGGAGTGCAGTGGCGTAATCAGAGCTCACTGCAGCCTTGAACTCCTGGGCATCCTACTGCCTCAGCCTCCCAAGTAGCCGGGATTACAGGCGTCTGCCCCTACACCGGCCCTGGTTGCTGCTGATACATGTGATCCAAGGACTATGACACCGTAAGATGTCCAGCATAAACTTCACAGTCAGACAGACTCCTCTGGGGAAACCACCCCCACCATCTTGGCCTCCTCCCTTTCCTTTTCTTCTTGACAGCTCATATTCCTAGCTATCATTCTTCTCCCTGAGCCCAGAGAACCCACTGAACGCTACAGGCCTTTCAGGCTCTTTCTGCTCTTTTCCTTACCTGGCATGGCCTTTCTTATCTTCCTTTGCTATGTCCCGTCTTCCCAAAGAGGCTTCAGCACATCTCCTCTCCTTTGACCTCCCCTCCCACATGGGCTCAGCTTTTGGGAGCCTGCTAACATGTCATCTCTTTTTTATTCATTTATTTATTTATTTTTGTAGAGACAGAGTCTCACTTTATCACCCTCAGTAGAGTGCCGTGGCATCACAGCTCACAGCAACCTCCAACTCCTGGACTTAGGTGATTCTCTTGCCTCAGTCTCCCGAGTGGCTGGGACTACAGGCGCCCACCACAATAACTGGCTATTTTTCTGTTTTTGCAGTTTGGCTGAGGCCGGGTTTGAACCCGCCACCTTCGGTATATGGGGGCGGTGCCCTACTTGATGAGCCACAGGCACCGTCCGACATGTCATCTCTTTATGAAAGCTTCCCTAACCACAAACAAGTTTCTTTACTGCTGCTGTAAAATAAAGATGATGTGTAAAAGAGAAAATGTATGCAAGGAGCATTATTGGCACTTAATGGTGACTGTTATTTTTATATTGCTGCTTAAGAGTAGGTCAGCTTAAGAGCTCTTGTGCCAAGTGCTGTGGTTATTTATACAATAACATACTTATTATTATCCTCATTTTATAATTGAGGAAAATAGGCAAAGAGGGGTCAAGAAACTTGTCCAAGGGTGGCACCTCTGGCTCAGTAAGTAGGGTGCCGGCCCCTTATATGGAGGGTGGCGGGTTCAAGCCTGGCCCTGGCCAAACTGCAACAACAACAAAAAATAGCCAGGCATTGTGGTGGGCACTTGTAGTCCCAGCTGCTCCGGAGGCTGAGGCAAGAGAATTGCTAAAGCTCAGGAATTGGAGGTTGCCGTGAGCTGTGATGCCACGGCACTCTACCGAGGGCTACCGAGGGCGACAAAGTGAAACTCTGTTTCAAAAAAAAAAAAAGAAAAAAAGAAACTTGTCCAAGTCCACCCAGCTAGAAATTGGCTGCATTTGTATTTAAACTGAGGCATCAGTTCTGCACTCCTAAGTACCACACTATTCTGACTTTCCATGATATAACAAACACCAATGGTCCGCCCCAGTACCTGGCAATAAGTAGGTGCTCGATAAATGCTAGAGACTGAATTGAATTGAATGGTTTCTACATCCAGGGAGAGGAGGGGGAAAAAAATCACTCAAAGACTTTTACTGGTCATGATGTCTCATGCTTTTTATTTGATAAGACTCACATCTCTAATTAGGTCTCAGATCTCTAATGAGAACCGGATGTAAAAAAATAATTCAGAATAGCGACCCACTGAAAGCTTGGTGGGCTCAAAGCTCATCAATCTACTTCAACGGAGTTATAATGGATTTTAATGTCAGAATATTAAGATAGCGTAAGGGTATGGGGGAAGGATACTGGGTATTCAATCTAGTCCCAGCCTTCCTGCTCCCCTGCCTCTGAATAGCTCTTCAAGTCATTCTAAGTTGTTCACGTCTCCAATACTGACTTCCTCCTGCTGGACAAGCAGGAGAGACCCAGTTTAAGGAGGACTCAGTGTAAGATACGCAGGGGTGTTATTTTCTAATCAAGGTGCCACATGGCATATAGACCCCTTCATCCTGTCTCCAAATTCTTCCATATATGTCATTAATCGTATCCATGTGAGCTCCATACAGATCTCAGGTAGACCAGAGAGCCTTCCCCTGTCTCCAAATTCTCCTTCCGTACATGGTATTAATCATATCTACCCTCTTGAGCTCCATACCCATCTCAGGTAGACAAGAGAGCCTTCCCCTTGAGCTTGGGGTCTTTTCTACAGAGTTAGCGTCTCACCTGAACTGTCTCAACAAGGAATCCTGGGGGTCATCTTTCTTCCAACAAGGAGAAACCATGAAAATATTATGCTAAGTGAAATCTTCAGTCTCACTCCCTTTCACTCAGCTGCTTAGTTCTTGGTGGCTCAGAAGTCAAGAAGGCAACAGAAAAAAGAACACTGTTGATTGACCCAAGACCCAAGATAATCACGAATTAACTCAAGTCCAAGGAAAAAATTTTCGTAGGACAACCCCAGCTGGGTTACAGGACGCAAAAGATGAGTCACTAGGAGGCTTTCCGCCAATGGACGACTTTCTGAAAAGCTTGCCGAAACTCTTCATTAAACACTGTGTAGATGATGGGATTGATGAGGGAGTTTAAGTAGCCCAGCCAGGTGAAGAAGTCGAAGAGGGCTGGGTGGAGCCAGCAGGAGTCCCTACAGATGGGGAGGACCAGAGATGCCACGAAGAAGGGCAGCCAGCAGACGATAAAAGCGCCCAGAATGATCCCCAGGGTTTTGGTGGCTTTCCTCTCTCGAGCTGCGGAAATCCTCTTACGTTCCAGGACACTATCCGCAAGCTTGATTTTCACGTGGTTGAAGAAGACAGGGGAGCCGGCCGAGTGCGAGTGCCCTTGGTGGAGGCCGGCGTTGAGCGAGCAGAGCGAGGAGCCGGCGGAGCCTGTGATGAGCTGGGCCGTGGTGAAGCGCTTCCCGTAGAGCGAGGGCGGATTCAGGATGCGGTTCCGGGCGGCCCTGTAGATCCGGCCGTATAAGATGATGAGCAACACGGATGGGATGTAGAAGGCCCCGCAGGTGGAGTAGATGGTGTAGGAGATCTGAGAAGTGTTCACCAGGCAGTCGGACATCTCCTCCTGGCCTTTGGCCTGCCTCCAGAAGAGCGGCGGGATGGAGATGCAAATGGAAATGGCCCAGACGATGGCAATCATGGTGGCCGCATGGCAGGCCGTGCGGCGTTTACTGTACTCCAGGGCGTCAGTGATGGCCCAGTACCTGTCCAGAGCAATGACACAGAGATGGAGGATGGAGGCTGTGCAGCACGTGATGTCAGAGGACAGCCAGATGTCACACAGGATCTGGCCGAAGTTCCAGGTGTGGGTGGTAGTATAGGCAATGCTGATGGGCATGACCAAGATGGAAACCAGGAGGTCTGTGGTGGCCAACGAGCCGATCAGATAGTTGGCGGGCGTGTGCAGCTTCCTGGTGAGTAGGATGGTGGTAAGTACAAAGGCGTTGGAGAGGACTGTGGCCAGCGTGATGATGGAAAGGCCCACGGCAAGGGAGATCTTGAGTGCCTGCAGGGTCCCGGGATCCCAAGCCCCTGGGGCTTCTGTGGCATTCAGGGATCTGTTAGAAGCCTCCTGCGGAAGGTCTTCTGCTGACTGGTTCGGTGGGGACATGCTAGGTGGCCCTCTCTTCCTGCAGACTTCCACGAACTCGGCTCCTTTTTTCAAGGTTGTCCTGCTTCCATAGCAAGGTCATTCTGCTTCACACTGGTAGCAGCTATACATCAGAAGAGACCACAGGGTGAAGACCTCAAGACCCAACTGAAGAACAGCGAGCCAACTCCCAGCTGGTAGTTAAAGGTCTTTCCTAGATCACGTGAATGGGAAGCTGTCCCCTGGTTCTGGAACTGGACCCAGCAGATGGTCCCGCTCAGGGCGGACATGCTGAATTGGTTAGACAATTATCAGGGCATCACACCCCGTGTGGCCAATGCTCTGGGATTCTTGCCTTTGGCATCTGGGCTCTTTTCAAAGCTTGAGGCATCAATGTGTTTTAATGAGAACTTCAGAATTTCCCCCATCCTAATTGAGAAGATTCTGGATTTCAGCTTGTCTCCAGGGAGCTTTTAAAACTAGAGACAAAAAAAGTTCCAGCTGATTCAGAGAAGCACTCCAGACAGCGTCTCCCGGTTTTCCCAGGTCCATCCCGAGGCAGAGACATCGTGAGATATTTAACTTTGATTCCTGTCCCACTGACGTTTTGAGCCTGAACAGACAAAACATTCCGGTTACCAAGTCTTGAAGAATGCATGAGCTGGGAAAAGGCAAAACAAACAGATCTCTGTGGGTTCAGGGACAGGGGCACATGTTCAGAAGCTCTGGGGTTTAAAAAAGAAAAAAAAAAAAGAAGTGTTAGGTTCTAGAAGGATAATTCAGAAGCGTGAAATTAACTATAGGATTAAAAACAATACTGCTTAAGGACTGATAGTGGTGCTGTGAAACGGGCATTCCCAAAAGCAACAGGAGAATGCAAGGGAGAGTGATGTGTCCCACCCCCACAGTTCCCAGAGGACAAAGTTCCATTGCTATTGGAAGCATCACAGGCTAGCACGTGAAATCAGTTCTATAAGTCGAGAATCAGAAAGCATCCTCCAATTTGTTTAGCAACAAACTGAAACTAAATAAAAATAAAACTGGTGGGAGGGAGGCTAGTAGGAAAGAAGCCAAATTCTCTTTGTATTTCTCTACAAAGTGTGTGTGTAGAGCGGGAGGGGGTGACCTTTCATTTCATTTGAATTTTTCAAGTTTCAGTGGCCCTAAAACCAAACAACAACACACAAGCAAAAACAAAAACACCCATTTATTCAACAAAGAAATTAATTGCAAAAATAAAAACTCTGAGAAAAAAATAACAACAACAACAAAAAAAAAACTCTGAGCGTTTTCCATGGTGGAAATACACATTCAAAAGAACACACTCGGCTTTCCAAATGAAAACTGGAAATTCAGCCACAAAAAGAAAAATCCTGGGAGCTTTCAGGTTGGTACCAGGCACCTACGTGCCTGGAATGTGGCATCCTCTAACCCCACAAGAACACAAGCTTCTGTGTATGTGATCCCTTTTTTTGTTTTTTTTTGCAGTTTTTGACTGGGGCCAGGTTTGAACCCGCCACCTCCGGTATACGGGGCTGCCACCCTACTCCTTTGAGCCACAGGCGCCGCCCTGCATGCGACCCTTTCAGACCTCATCCTATGTACCTTTTCTTCTGGCTGTTCATTTATATCCCATATAATAAACTGGTAAATATTATTTAATAATATTATTTATTATCATTATTGAAGACTTACCTTCTTTTCTCCTCTGTGTACCTTTGGCCTCTGGGTTTAAGTATTTGGGACATAGGCGAGCTTTGGGGTGCTTGGTATTTTTTTTCTTTTTTGAGACAGAGTCTCACTATGTTGTCCTTGGTAGAGGGCTGTGGCATCACAGCTCACAGCAACCTCAAACTCTTGGGCAAGCAATTCTCTTGCCTCAGCCTCCCAAGTAGCTGGGACTACAGGTGCCCGCCACAATACCCAGCTATTTTTTGTTGTTGTTGTTGTAGTTGTCATTGTTATTTAGCAGGCCTGGGCTGGGTTCAAACCCATCAGCCCCAATGTATGTGGCCAGCACCCTAGCCACTGAGCTACAGGCACTGAGCCAGGGTTCTTGGTATTGATGATCAGGATGAGTAGGATAGATGGCAAAGCCAGTGTGAGCCCATGTCTGGCATGGCCCCAGCTGAAGGCCAAAGAACCCGGGAGGCAGCCCCTGGATGCTATAGAATTAGCAAGAAGAAGGCCAAAGACCCTCATCCTCACCCATATTCTTGCCATCTCTACCCTGCCTTGCATGGAATACTTCTGCTTCACCAGGGATCCCTACAGGTCCTGCTCTGGGAGCATTCACGGTCTGGCAAGGGAGGCAGACATTAGGTTCCAAGGACCTTAGGGAAAAGATGGCAAGGCAGAATTTATATATATACACTTTTTTTAAAAAAGTGATCATTATGCTTGGATTTGTTTTGAAGTGTGTATGTTTTTCAACTTCATATATTTTGAACAATAGTCCATCAATCACTCCCACAACATCATTCTTTTTTCTTATAATACCCAGACTGGTCTAATCCACAGCATCACTCTCAAGGGCTACATCCTTCAACCAGGTAGCTACGCCAAGGGGAAGGGTTTTATAGTCAAACTTGGGAGTGATGGCCTTCCTGGTTGCTGCAGAAGCAAGAGCAAAGCCCCCGAGGTCAGAAAGTGGGGTCAGAGGATGACAAGGAGACCAGCTAGCTGGAGGACAGACAGCAGAAGAGGCATGGCTCGGGAGGTGGCTAGTGCCAGGTGTGGGAGGCG
The DNA here is from genome assembly GCA_963574655.1 of Perodicticus potto. Lineage (NCBI taxonomy): Eukaryota > Metazoa > Chordata > Mammalia > Primates > Lorisidae > Perodicticus > Perodicticus potto. The sequence goes on from CAUYRH010085860.1 coordinate 10,957, forward strand.
GCAGGGCACAAGGGAGAGTTTGGCTTGGAATGGAGCTATCTGAACTCTAATCTTCCCTCTATGCCAGCCTTACTGTATGACCTTGAACAAGTCCTTTCCCTTTTCTGTGTCTCAGATTTCTTCCTCCAAACAGTGGATACTCCATCCACCTCCCGGGGCTGCTGTGGAGTTTCCATTGCTACTAGCAAGCCCAGCCCTAGGTATCCAGGAGAAATCTGAGCGGCATCAAGAATCATTATTGGCTCGGCGCCTGTGGCTCAATGGGCTAAGGCACCAGCCACGTACACCTGAGCTGGCGGGTTCGAATCCAGCCCCAGCCCGCCAATCAACAAAGACGGCTGCAACCAAAAAATGGCCGGGTGTTGTGGCGGGCGCCTGTAGTCCCAGCTACTTGGGAGGCGGAGGGAGGAGACTCGCTTGAGCCCAGGAATTGGAGGTTGCTGTGAGCTGTGATGCCACAGCACTCTATCCAGGGTGA
>CAUYRH010085862.1:0-11693 GCA_963574655.1 Perodicticus potto
TTGAGACAATTTTTGAAATGCTCCCAGAATTTCTAATTCCAATTTTTCCTCTATTTTATTGATCTTGTTTGCAATCCAAATTCTGAATTTGATTTCTGACATCTCAGCCATCTGTTTATGCATAGGATCATCATTTGTGTCTGCCAAATTGTTCCTTGGCAGGGTTGATCTACTCTGGTTGTGCATGTTTCCAGAGCTTTTCCACTGATTCTGCCTCATTTTTTTTTTGCACCGTTTGGCTGGATGAGTAGGTAAGGATAAGTTGGGTTGGGGGTTCTAAGAGTAGTGATTGACCAGTCCTTTGCCTGTAATCTGGGACTGGTGTTTGTACCTTTTCCCCTAGAGTTTTTCCAATGCATACTTTGCTATTGACTGTGAAACTAGGGGCCTTCTTGATGTCTTGGGGTTAAGTGGCTCTGTCTTATTTTCAGCTGGTCTCTGTCTTACCCTAGAGAATCGGTTACTCTCTGTTGGAATCTGAGCTGTGGAGAAATACCAGCAGTTAGGTCACCACTTCCCCCCACAGACAATTGGAAAAGGAAAATCAAACCTTCCCACTGGGTGTGGGTCCCACACACCCAGTGTACCACGTTGGAAAGCCCTCGGGTGATTGGCCCAGTTGAAGAGGTCCCAATCAATTGTCCCAGCCAGTACCAACCTCAAATCAAAGAGTTGAAAAGTCTCTGGTGACTAGACAGCAGGAGTCTGCTGGCAGCTTTAGTATAACTCACTCCAGGGCTCTCTGAGCTCAGGAGGGCCCCCCAGCCAGTAAATTAGTCTGGGAAGGTTGATGCCTCCTTCCCCACCTTGCCCCTCTGTCACACCCAGTCTCTGGTAACCCTACAGGGCTGTGATCCAGTTCCCTCCAATGAGCAGACACTCTAGAGGTTTGCACCTGCCTAGGTCACAAAGGGCTCTGTGGCTCCTCAGCCAGTCCACCAGTTTCTGTCAGTGTTGGAAGGGGGGAGGTGAGGCCTGACAACCTGGGTACTTGATAGGTGCTGGGGCAATTCACTCAGTTCCAGTCCTGTCCCTGATTGATGTTGCTGATAGAACAGAACAAGTTCCCAGAATTTTTTCCCTGTGGAAGAGATGCTGGGCTGCTAATAGTCCTGACTCAGTCTGTGAGCTTCAGCCCTTTGTCTCAGCTGTCATCCCCTGAGGGCCAGGTGCAGCTGAAATTTAGCAAAGCTTTCTCAGTGCTCGCTCAGTGCCTCAGGGGACCACCTCTCCACTACGGCCTCCTCTCAGCTGGCTTTCCTCTCACCACTCCTGAGCTGGGAAAACAGCACAGTTCAGCAACAGCCCGCGCCTCTGTGGGGGACAGACCTCCAGACCTTAGGGTGAGAGTGGAGGGGAGTGCTAGGAATTCCAACTTGTAAGTAGAGAATATATACAGTTTTATACAGTTTTATGCCTGGCAGGAGAGTGCCACGGCACCCTAATAGGGGAAGGATGTCCGGTTTTTAAAGGGTCTCTCCCATGGGGTAGAGTGGGAGGACATGTGAACTCTGCTCGCTTGTTTGTATGGAGGTATGGCGTATACTGCAAGCCGCTCTCATGGGGGAGGGGACTACCATCCACTTGGTGATGTGCTCTGTACCTTTTATTTGTATCCTTGGGGTTGCAGGTCACTCCAGCAGGGTTGATGTGCGTTCTTCGACCTTCTCTTTTGGCTCAGATCCAAACCGTTGGCTTTCTTGCTAAATTTTTGTCCTTTAACTCTCCTTCTGGATGGGAGTGTCTGCAGAAAGCTGGCTACAGACCGCCATCTTGGCTCCTCCCACCCCAAATCAATGTTGTGCAATTTTTATCCAATCCATTTCGAAAATTTTTCATGTTACAGAGTTTATGTTTTATCTCAACTTAAGCAGTAACTTCCCATTCTCCTTTCCCCCTTTTCCTTTTACGCTTTAGTCTACTTGCTGACTCTATAAATTTGCCTATTCTAGGTACCTCACTAAGATAAGGTTTCACTTAAATTCATAATAACCTGGGATTGGTATTTTTTTCAGATATAGCAATAGTACTTTTCTCCATTCCCTGAAAAATATAACGAATTGAGAAATATCTTTTTTCTTATATACTGATGCTCTGATTTTTATTTTTCCAATCCAAAGGGGCTTTCATGAACAACAAAAAAAGGAAATTAGACTTTATGACTCTCCAACTCGGGAGATGACATCATTGCGGTTTAGTCCAATGATTCTGTGTTGTAGGGGGGACTAGCCTGTAGATTGCAGGAAGTTTAGCAGCATCTCTGGTCTCTAACAACCAGATGCCAAGAGCACTCCCTTCTCCCGCTGAGACAAACTAAAATGTCTTCAGAAATTGCCAAAGTTGCAAAATCCGTCTTGGTTGACAACCACTGCTCTAATTATCCAACTTTTACAACCTAGAAAATGATTTCATTTTAGTTTGGGAGGATTGTGGTTAACTATTTAAAAATTTCTGTCATTTTTGGCGATTTGGTGCTAAGTCAGCCAGATAGCACAATTGGGTATGCAATTGTGTTTGTATTTGTGAGTTTAATCCATTTTAATAATTAAATGCAAAACTAAAATCATTCAAGCACTTTGGGGAAAGAGTTCAAGTATTGCTATGTGGCACATATTTTTTTGGCAGACCTATTTTCACTTTGAAAGCATTTGCAATTATTGTCAAAATATTGAGGATGCTTAGAGAGTGTGGTAATTGGCAGGCGTGGAGCCAGCGCAGACATACTATATTTTGGAAACTCATTGAGCTTATGGAAACTTCCTGATTTGCTCTGCTTGGGCAAGAAATCAATGAATGGACATTTGATTGCTTGAAAGAATTACTCTGTCAGTGTTCCCTTTTGCTTATTTTCCTTCAACTGCAGCAGGTGGAACTGAGCAAGTGTTGCTTATGCATTTTGAAGAAATCTGCTCTGGCTTATGCTTTTCCCTCATAAGATTATTTTAGAAACAAATTATTTTATATGCTCTTGTTAACTCGTCCTACAATTTTACTTAAGCCATTTTTTATGGTTTCCTGAAAATTGAAAGTTCCAAGTTCTGAATGTGAAAAGAGAATAGAAGGAAAATTCCCTGCTTCCCCTAATTTCCTAAAAGACTAAGTTAAATAATGAAGAAATTGGGTCAGGAAAGAAAATTCTGAACAAGTGGAAATTAGGAAGTCAAAATAGAGAAGGAATTTAGGGAAAATAAATGGTTGGCCAGCGGACTGACCCACTCAAGTTGAAGCGTGAATGATTTCCACAGATTCCAAGGAGCTTCCATGAACAAGGGAGGATGGATCTATTTCTCTAGGAAAATCACATTCACCTTAAAGAACGACTTACTGGTCTTCAGTGTAATGTCTTTCGCTTCACACCTTCACAATAATTTCTCCTTGATCCCTCTCCGTAGTCCTAGGGTATCTGTCCCCAGTCCCAGGGTGTTGATCCCAAGGCACTGTTCTAGAATTCTTTCCACCCTTGTTCGCTCTTTTGATACTATTTTTCTTTTCCATTCCTTTATCTTAGTTAAATATAACAATCCATTCCTTAAGACAAACTTTCATATCTTTGCAATACCCAGAGAAAGAACCAAGGTACTATGTACAGCCATTCTGCTCCTGGAAAGCCATTTGACATGTATATAAGTTCACTAATGAACAGACACATTTGGGAAGGACATCATCTATATCCACAACTTTATCCACAATCTTACATAGTTCTCTGAAGTTTGTAAAAAAAATATTGTATACTCTCCTTCACATCAGTAAGGAGATATTATCATATTTCTGAACATTATTCCCTGAATAAGTCACGTTTACCTTAGAAGAAAGAAACTACCTAAACTTTTAAAAGATGGATTTCTTTTTTTTTTTTTTTGAGTGGTAAAATCTTAGGATTAAATTTCTGCTGTAGGTGCTATTAATGCATTTTAATAAGGTCATTTTGATATATCAGCAAATAATTTCCTTTGAATCCATGATACAGCTAAGCTCTGTTACAAAGTAAGCTTTGTAGCAAATGTTCTTTTGAGGTTACAGTGTGTTTGGACAATGGACACAGACAGTATCTAAATGGATGTTCTGTGGTTTGCGGATCCTTTCTGGAAAGATTAAAATATTACTCACATTTTTCTCTTAACTTCACTTTAGATTTCTTTCCTTTTTACCATCACTTAAAGATAATTTAAATCCTTTAGGAGTATTTTCTCTCTCTCCCTCTCCTTCTCCCTCAGAGAAGGGGAGAGGGAGAAAAAGAGAGAGGGAGGGGATGGAGCTTTTTCATGCCAACTTTCTTGGCCCTTCGAGGGAGTATATACTTTGTTTCTCCTTACTCATTTCTTGTCGTTTTCCAGCTACCTCTCTAACTCAATCTGGCTTCTTTCCTGTCAGTTTTAAAATTTATTTTGGTAAGGCCACCTCTATCTTCTATGTCATTAAATGTCACAAGCAATTATGAGCTGTATCTTATTTGAACTCTTGACCCCTCTCTCTCTTCCATTGGTTCACAGGTCACTGACCATCTCCTGGATTTATTTTTACCTGAACGTATTTCACAGATTCTGATACTGGCTTCTTTTTTCTGTCTAGCAATTTTGAGATTTCCAGCATTTTATTCCAAGTTTCCACTATGGTTTCAATGCCCTTCTGTAACTGATACTGGGATTTAATTGCCACTGTAACCCTACTAAGATGTGTGTTTTTTAAAAAGGTCGTTACATTATGAGGCCTGGCCTCATGTAGATTAAGCCCATTATAATGGGGGAATGGGATAATTTTCTCAAAAATATATTGTTATATTTTGATTCAGACAAAAGCTTGATAACCAGGAGAGAGAGAACTAACAGAGAACTCAAATTAATAAACATGAAAAGAGCCAACAATCCCTAGATCACTGGGCAAGAGAGATTAATAGAACCTTTTCTAAAGAAGAAAGATGAATGGCTAACAAACATATTAAAAATGCTCATGGTCCCTAATCATTACAGAAATACAAATCAAAACTACCCTGAGATACCATCTACCCCCAGTGAGAATGACTTTCATCACAAAGTCTCAAAACTGCAGATGCTGGTGTGGATGTAGAGAGAAGGGAACACTTTTACACTGCTGGTTCGACTGCAAACTAATACAACCTTTATGGAAGGAAGTATGGAGAATCCTCAAAGAACAAAAACTAGACCTCCCATTTGATCCTGCAATCCCATTACTGGACATCTACCCAGAAAAAAAAAAAATCCTTTCACAAAGGGACACTTGCACTAGACTGTTTATTGCAGCTCAATTTACAATTGCCAAAATGTGGAAACAGCCTAAATGGCCACCAACCCAGGAATGGATTAACAAGCTGTGGTATATGTATATCATGGTATACTATTCAGCACTAAAAAAGATGGACACTTTACTTCCTTTGTATTAACCTGCATGGTTGTGGAACACATTATTCTAGTAAAGCATCACAAGAATGGAGAAACAAGAATCCTATGTACTCAATTCTGATATGAGGACAATTAAGGTCCTAGTACATGGTGGGGCATGGGGGATAGGGAGAGGTGAGAGAGAGAAGGAGGGGGGTGGGGAGACAAGGGGTGTGTTATACTTTTTGTGGGTGGGACACAATTATAAGAGGGTCCTTATCTAACAAAGGCAATCAGTATAACCTGGTTCTGTGTACCCTCAATGATTTCCCCAAAATAAAAAAAAAGCCTCAAAAGATTACTACAAGTGATAAATCCTTACACCAAGATAAACTAAGTACAAGAGAAAACTCAACTTACAAATATTAAAAATCCAAGATGGCATGTCACTATGAAGCCTACACATACTAAATGGATGTATGTACCATAAACAATTTTGTGCCAATATATTCAGTAAATGAGATGAGATGAAAGGAACACACTTCTTGAAAACCATAAATTGTCAGAACTGATTCAAGAAGAAATAGACAATATGATTAGCCTTATATCTATTACAGAAATTGTATTTATAATTAAAGATGTTCCCATAAAGAAAAAAAATAGGTATTGTTATAAAGTCAGCCTGGCCCCTTGTACTTTCTCATTCATTTACATTCGCACAACAAGAAGACCTTCATCAGATATTTTTGAACTTTGAGACCTCTGGAATTGTAAGAAATAAGTTTCTTTTTTAAGTGACCTAATCACGGCTTTCTGTAATAGAAACAGAAAACAGACCAGGATAACATCTTTTCTCTTATGTCACTTGCTTATCTATTAACTCCACTCCATTCTTGTGGCTTCATTGATGCCTAAACACAGAACTCTCACTTCAGTTATCTATTACTTCATAACACACCATCCCAAAACTTGGCAGCTTGAAACAATGACGATTCTCTCTCTCACTTTTCTTGGTACTGACCAGTCTAAACTGGGTCACTTCCTTAATATGAAATTGGATTTGGTTATATCATCTGTATGCGCAATTCTGCTGGGACATCCAAGATTTCCCTTTCACATGGCTGGTATTTGATCCTGGTCATCAGCAGAGTTCACCTGAGATTGTCAATTGAAACATCAACATGTATGCTACACATGTGGCTTGGGGTTCTCAAAGTATGGTGACTGAGTTCCAAGAAGTGTTCCAAGATTAAGCAATCATACTGGGTGGAAATAGAAGCTGCAAGTTCTCTTTAAAAGTATGACCATAACTGGTATATTGTCACTTGCTTCACTTATTTGTTAAGCTATCATAGGTTCAAGCCAGATTTAAAAGGGAAGGAAAATAAACTTCAAATATTCTATAAAAGAGTAATAAAAAGTGTTTAGTCATCTTTTGTCCTCCAGAGTTAAAATTCAGCCATGAATTATACCTTTCCCCATGACCCTCAAAGTCTCATCCCATTGTTACACATGTTCAAAGTCCATCATCTCTAAACCAGACCCAGGTGTGGATGAGGCGTCTGAGTTTATCTTAATATGAAGATTTACAAACTAGAACAGTAGATATTTGATCCCCACTAACTCAGTATACAATATTGAAACAAAGACACTAGAATTTAATTGACACAGCCATTCAAAAAGCTGAATGGCAAATAGTAGTCACTGGTTTATAAAAATCCCAAAATTTGGGTGAGTGCATATCAATTCCTTGATTAGGGCTTCTTGCTTCTCCCAGATTTCTTGGACTGATTAAGCCTCTTGCTTTTACATCCTGGGATCCTGGGCCTTTTATGTGGGTCATCCTTTGCCCTAGGACACATTCCACCTAAAGCCCTGTAGCTTTCTTAGGCTGTGTTCTTTTTGTTGGAAATTGGAGATTCCTAATGACCTCTTAACTTTGAACTATCTCTGCACCCTTTAGTACAAGCTGGTTTAATCCCTGGAGAAACTTCATGGTATTCCTTAGTGTCAAAATATGATCTCTTTTCTTAGACAAAGATGACACAGAAATTTCCTTGAAAAAGAGCCCTTTCTACCTCAGGAAGAAAATTAGAAGCTCCATTACCTAGAAGAAAGATTCAAAGAGGCATATCCAAGGTTTCAACAAATGTCAAATCTTTCTGAATTTTTCACAATTTTTTTTATAGCCACACACTGAGATTTTGACTCTGAGATTGTGTGTTTACTAGTAAGGTCTTGTATGTGATCTTTGTCTTAAAGTCACTTCTTATGTTGAGAGCCTATTGCTGGGGCAGACTGGGAATAAGAACAATTCCCAAGTCCTGGACAAGAAATATTTCTTCTAAGTTTCTGTTTCAAAGGTAACAAATCCCTTTTTAGTTCTTTTCTCTAAATGTACCTTATTTTATTCGGGTAAAGATGTTGGTGCTTCAGTATTCTTCCAGCTAAGTAGCTCAGTGAAATCCACAAATTCATTTGGTTTGTTTCCTATTTTTCTTCTTTCCATTGGAAACAAAAATTACCCTTATCTATCCTCAAATAACATTTTTCTTTCTATCTCTTCCTTTTTCCCCCTAGCAACCTACTTTAGATGCTTCTGTCTTCTACCTGCTTTCTAGGCCCAAAGTTAATGTCAAATGTTTTAACTTTTACTAATTTCTGTTTTGGTTGTTTATTATCAAGGATCCACAGCAAAATTAGTAGTCTAACACAACAAACATTAATTTTTTCACTTGATGTTGTGGACTGATGTTGTGTTGATGCTCCTGTGTTGCAGAGAATAGACTTGCTTTTTGAAATTGTGTGCAGTAAAGGAGTCTACAAGTTCGTTATGGCAAGTAGCAAAGTAACTTTATTTTTCCCCGGCTTATATAGCTGGTTCTGCACATAGCCTTTGTTAAGCAATAATCATACGTTGTAAAACTTGATTATTTTTTCTTAGTGTCTAGAGGTCTACTGATTAACTAGTCTACATTATTGTATGGTTTTTACTTTACCTAAAATAACTTTCAAGGAGAAATATGCCATCAGCCATCTACCCACATATTGATAAGGTCACAGACTACATAGGGGGAGAAAGGTTGAATGAATGCCGGCTCTTTGAAGCCTCAAGCCATCTGGAAGCAGTAATTTAAAATCTTAAAATAATACATTGTAAAAGATTCCTAAGACATACCAGCTACCTGCATGCAGGCCCCAGCTTCCAGCTAGCCCTAGATTATGGGAATTTTACCTCCAATGCTCTTCGGGCTATTTGGCATGATGGAGTTCTGACTCTGTCTCTAATAGAATGAGATTCTTTACTTGCTCACTCTCAGACAGGCTGAGACAAAGACATATAGGCTTTTTGCCTATAGACTGACTAGGTTCAGCCAGGCAGTTCTTCTTCTGCTCAATTGCTCTGTAACATCTAAGTTGGCTCATTCATATGGCTGATACTTAATGCTGCATTTGGCTGCAGCTGCTGGGGCTGTCAATTGCCTCTGGTTTCCAGGGGAAAGTGTCTCAAGTGTGAGAATTTCAGAACAGGAAGCAATAATTTTAAAGGCTGAGCTTGGAACTATACCATCACTTTCAAATCATTTTATTGATTAAGACATCATAGGGCCAGCTCACATTTAAGGGGGAAAATAAACTCTACTTCTTGCTTGTTAGAGTGACAACTTTGAGGCATCTTTAATCTGTTACAACTCACAATGCTGTGTACCAAGACATTTCTCTTGAGCTCCAGACTTGTATAGCTTATTTTCTACTTGACATATATATTTGTATGCTTCTCAGGCAGGAGGGTTGACTTCCTGAACGTTTAACATGTGTGGCCACACAAGGTCTTATGTTTAGAGGATGCCACACTTGGTTTAATGGTCTGTTATTGCTGTCTTGGAATTATTCATAATTTTTGAACAAGGAGCTCTGAATTTTCATTTCAAATGGGCCACATATATTATGCATCCAATCCTGACTTCTAGCACAAAGGCAACCTCCTCCTTCCAAGGTGCTCTTTATCTAATTAAATGAGAATTTATCTCCTTCCTTTACTATAAACCTTAGTGCCAGCTTTGAATTCTTAATTTTTGTTTTCAAAGCAATTTGTGTATCCTTTATTATTACTTTTATCATATATAGAATTACTTGTTCAAAATCTGTCTTCATCCCAACTGTGGATTTATCATCTCATAAGGCAAAGGACCTGTTTACTCTATTCATGTCATCCTTCTAGCATTTATCAAGAACCTTGCAATATTAAAAACAGTAGTCCTACAGATGCCTGTAGTCCCAGCTACTCGGGAGGGCTGAGGCAAGAGGATCACCTAAGCCCTAGAGCTGGAGGTTGCTGTGAGCTGTGATGCCACAACTCTCTATTGAGGGTGACATAGTAAGACTCTGTCTATAAAAACAATAATAAATAAATAAAAACAGCATATTTAGAATTAATCAATGGATGAGTAAAGGCATATGTGAGATTATAAATGAGAGGAGAGTACTTTTGGAGTAAAAACACAAGACACACAGAGTATATAATGGAAATAAGTTTATGTTTTCTTCAGAAATCATGATAAGGGTAATTGTTATAGGACTTTATGACATGGCAGCCCTGGTGGCTCTGAGAGAAGCTAACTTTATTTCATGATAATATAGGATATACTTATGACACTATAATTTTTTATTTTTATTTCAAATTAATAAGAAATTACACATTTTTAGGTTATATTGTTCTCACTTCCAAGGTAAAGTTCAAATTGCAAAAGAGCCCTCACCTACGGGGTGCACTGAACAACCTCACATTACACTACAATTTTTATTTTTGGCTTTGATGCCAAAAATGGTAAGTCAGAAAACTGACCACTATTTGAGGCAAGAATTTTAAATATAGGAGGATATTCAAAAGTTTGGAAATAGAGGTACATTTATGGAAGGCGTGATGATGACAAATTAATTACCTAGTGCATAGAGAAGGGAGAAATGGAAAACAAGTTTACTAAATCCACATGTATTATTTTAGTGATAATTATGCAAAATAACAAAAAATGTTTGTAAAAGGAAAAGTTAGATGAGCCTGAAAAACCTAGAAGTGGGACAGAAAATTAAATAAACATGGGCAATAAGACTCGGATGGTTAGAGATGCACAGATTTCTAACAGAGAATGTTAAGATTAGAGAGGGCTATGTAGGCATTTAGGCTCAAAGGAGTAGGGCACCAGCCCAATATACCGGAGGTGGTGGGTTCAAACCCAGCCCTGGCCTAAAGATTGAACCTCTTTGAATAAAGACTGATTCCTCAAAGTTTTAGCTCTATTGCAGGCAACAGATGGATGCTTTTCTGATTTCTTTTCTCATTGTGTCTGAAAGGGATGACACAATATGGCATGCTTTATGAAACCCTAGGTTATTTAACTCTCTTTAAGACCATGTTTTTGAATAGAAATTTTATTATCATCATTAAAATAAGAAAAAGAAAGCTTTATTATTGTGTTCTAATTCAACTTCACTCTTATCCTTAGTTCATCATACAAACATGTAATTTTGAAAATATTCCTCTGCCATGTGCATTAATCTATTACTTTCAGTTTTTACATGTTTGCTTTCCTAATATTAGCTATAACTGAATCACTGTCAGTTTTTCTTAATTTTCTCCTCCCTCCCTTCCTTCCTTCCATCTTTCTTTCATTCTTTTTCACTTTTTTCTTATTTTGTATAGACACTGCCTTCTCTGTAGGTAACATAAGTTTTTCTCTGTCCCATTCTCCTTTCTTCTTTAAAATTTTTGTTTATTTTAATATATTTATAAGGTATAAGGTTTTATTTTGTTACATTGATGAATTGTGCTAAGCTAAAATCAGAGCTTTTAGCATACCTGTTACCAGAATAGAGTACAATGTACCTGATAGGGAGAATTTTATCTTTTACAACTTGGCCACACTTCTTAGTTTTCCATGTCCAATACACCACTTTTTGTCCCCATATACTCCTTATCTAGCTCCCACTTATAAGTGAGAGCATGTAGTATTTGTTTTTCCATTTCAGAGATATTTCACATAGGATAATGGTCCCTAGTTCCATTTAAGTTGCTGAAGAAGATTATTTTATTATTTCTTAAGGTTGGGTAGTACTCCATGATGGGGGTGTGTGTATGTATGTGTATATAATAAATATATACACACTTATCAGATGATGGATAATTACATTAATTCCATGTCATTGTAATTGTAAACTGAACTGCCATAACTATTCGGGTGCAGGTGTCCTTTTTACAAAATGACTGCTATTCCTTTGTGTTGATACTCAGTAGTGATATTGCTAGATCAAATGGATGATCTAGGCTAAGTCTGTGAGAAATCTCTATGCTGTTTTTCA